>CAEGAF010084554.1:0-46963 GCA_903067075.1 Micropoecilia bifurca | reverse complement strand
TGAGCGCGATTTTGTACTGAATTCTGCAGGTGATGGGAAGCCAGTGAAGGTCATGTAGGATAGGTGTAATATGGGCAAGTTTGCGGGTCCTCAAGAGAATCCTGGCTGCGCTGTTTTGAATGTATTGGAGCTTCTGAAGATGTTTTTTTATGGATTCCAACAAACAGAGAGTTGTAGTAGTCTAGCCTGGTGGAGACAAATGCATGAACGAGAGTCTCAGCATCAGAAAAAGAAAGAAACGGACGAATTTTGGAGATATTACGAAGATGAAAGAAACAGATTTTAAACAGATGCTTAATGTGATTTTCAAATGTAAGTTGAGAATCCATTCTAACTCCAAGATTTGTAACTATGGTGGAAAAGGGGATTTCTTGTCCAGAAAAGAAAACAGTCATCATAGTTGAAGATTGAACCTGGTGAGGTGTTCCAATCAGCATGGCCTCAGTTTTGGAGCAGTTGAACTGAAGGAAATTCTGAGTCTTCCACGTCCTTATCTCCTCCAGGCAAGTAGTGAAGGCATTAAGTGAAAATGGTGATGATGATGCTCCGGTTCTAATATAAAGTTGTATATCGTCGGCATAGCAGTGAGCTGGATGTAAGTGAGCTGGATGTAAGGCTACTAAACAATTTGAGATTCACAAAGGAAGTTTTTTCTCTCATGAAATGTTGTGGCAAAGCATTTAACATAAAGTAACGAGCAATAAACAGATCTGGTGAGATAAAAAAATATTTGTAGAGATAGTTCGACATTTGCAGAAATTAAACTATAACTATAGAATATCACAGTAGTAGAGGTCAGGAGAGAAAAGTAAAATTATTCTCAAGCATGCCTTATTTCAAATTA
This sequence comes from Micropoecilia bifurca, assembly GCA_903067075.1. Lineage (NCBI taxonomy): Eukaryota > Metazoa > Chordata > Actinopteri > Cyprinodontiformes > Poeciliidae > Micropoecilia > Micropoecilia bifurca. The sequence goes on along the minus strand of CAEGAF010084554.1, from coordinate 46,119 downwards.
ACATTACTCAGATACAAGTGAAAAGCTGTCCTTCAAAAACAATTACTCAGGTAAGAGTAAAAAATATTTTGTGGAAATACTAAAGTACAGAGTAACTGTTGTAGCTTAGTGTCCAGCCTATTATTATTATTAATATCATATATTTTTTTACAATTACTAAGTTTTCAGTAATGGTGTTGTATTATAACATTATGTGCAAATGATGGTATCTTAAATAATAATATATTTTAGCACCAATAGCATTTTGGTGCTAAAAATGATATTTTCCGCATTTTTATTATATTAGTATTATGCAGTACTAATGGCATAATACTAATAGACATGAATAAACATCTTCGTAGTGTAGTTGTAATGTCCCTAGAAAGTTTATTGTGAGTATATTTTACAGCAGAGTTTGTCTTATTTTTATCTAGTACTAATCTGGGGCTGTATTATCTCTTACACAGTAGTCCATATGAAATGCTTTGGGAAAAGGATTTGATATTTTTTTAATTTGGAGAGTCCAAATTTGTTCAAATTGTGCATCCTTTGAAAAACGTGCTTCAATTATGCCTTCTGTTTTTACTCAACAGTTGGAATTTCTAACATTTTAACTGCAGAAATTAGCAAAAAATCCAAAATGGCTGCCTTGCATTTAAACCTTAGCGATAGCTGCAAAGTTGAAAGTATTCAATGTTCCGAATGTCTCATCATCGAGATACTAAAGTGAGCAGAGTATATGAATTCTCAGCCACATGATGTTTAACTTAACAGGAGCAGCAAGAGTCTAGATTACTGTAGCTACAACAAAACTGTTTACATCAGGACTTTCCAACTCCAGCCCTCGACAGTCACTGTCCTGCAATTTTTAGATGCATCCCTATGCCAACAAAGGAGCCACTCTTTTGACCCATGTACTGGATTGGGAGTATGTTCAAAAATTGGAGGACTGGGTGCAAATTCACTGAAGAGTTCACCTTAATTCAACACGAATCGCTCAATGTGATCCACAGACAACTGTATCAGTTATGGCCTGTGCAACAGCAATGTTTGTGATTTAATGTAGAATTTTGTTGGCAGTGTAAACGATTTTGGTGCCAGAGACTTTACGGTTTCATTCATCATTATTTTGTAGTCTAAGTGGTCCAGACCAGGGACATTTGTTGCATCTGCATAAACAACATCACGGCAAGGCAAAGTAAAGACATGAAATCCATTTGCAAAGCTAGAATCCTGATGCCCTCAGCTATTGCCCAATTCATTGATTTTTAAAATAATTTAATATTTACACAATAATCATTGCATGGAACAGTATGCTGTGTAGTTGGCCACCATCCAGGACTCGGCTGGCTCCATCGCCCGGCTTGTAAAATTGCCCCTTGAATCACATAAAATGGGAGCAGACCGTCTGTGATTATGCATGTATTAGTAATGTCTGTGTAGGTTGGCGACAGATGGCACATAGCAGAGTAATCGAGAACTGATGAATCTGCTTATGATAAACTTTTCATGCAGGCAGTAAAGATAACTTTCTAAATTTTTAAAACATTTCAATATTTTTTTCCCCTCTGCTTTCATACAAACTGTGTTTTGGGAGTTCAACACTGACTTTTCTGTTTGCATCAGGTCACACTTTCCTTTTGAGGAGTGAGAAGGAAAATCATTTCCTGCTGGGCCACAGTCATGGGACCGACTGGGTGGAATATGACGCCCGTGGGTGGTTGACCTACGCCAAACAGAACCCTGCGTCTACAAATGCAATGAACCTGCTGCAGGAGTCCCAAAAGTAGGCTTTACCTTGGCAAGCGAAATCCGCCTTTGGTGAATATAAATGTAAATATAACATGATTTCAGTGGGTGACTTTTCAAATGTTGCTCATGCAGGAAGATAATCAGCTCCCTATTCACAAGCCGGGCGGGTGGCGCCGTGGTGCTGTCCGGTTCCGTCGCCGGTCTCGAGGGTGTTTCCAATATGTCCCTGCGCAGGGCTACCAGCATGAGGAAGACCTTCAGTACAGGAGTCGCTGCAATCAAGAAGAAGTCCTTGTGCATCCAAATAAAACTCCAAGTGGTGAGAGAACAAATAAACCGCTAAAAAAAATGTTTCTCCTCTGTTAACTTGGTTCTAGAACTGAGCTGGGAGCTTATGGTATATGAAGGGATGAAGTGTTTCACATTTGTAACCTTGTTTAGGATTTATTCTGGAGTCTACTTTAGGCCTTAGAGCGTTCGTAAATTGCACAATGCAGCTTAAAAGAAAAGTGTTGAGATGAAGGCCAGGAGTTGAGCTGCAGCCAGGGAAAATGATATATTGGCTGTTTTTATAGACTTGGGCTCTGCAGCTGCGTTAGCTTCCAACCCATCTAACCTCAGAAGTGAATCTCTATTGGATCTATATTTTTAGACTTTATCTAAGAAATATACATGTTTTTCTGCAGTTGAAAAATGAGCTTCAGAAGTGTACATTGGAATTCATATTAGATTTAGAGTGAAGTGTAGAGCGTACACTGATGCACCTACACTCCGATGAAAATTTTAACTAGTTAAATAGTTAAAATTTTATGTTTTGACTGATTCTTTTAAATTTGTTCAGTTCTTCCTTTAAAAAAATGTGGAATTCATACATGTTTCTTCTTCCATTTGTGGTTTATTTTGTCAAATTCTAACCACAAACATGAATATACGTTTGATTGTGTTATGAGACTGCAGATAACGCTGAACACATCATGTCCATGCTGAAATATGGGGGTGGAAGCATCTTGCTGTGGAGATGCTTTTCATTAAGGAAGGACAGGGAAGCCGGTCACAATTGATGGGAAGCTGAAAGGAGCGAAATACAGAGCAGCTCTGGAAGAAAATCTTTTTAAAGGCTGCAAAAAAAACTTGACTGAGGCAGAAGTTCAACTCCCTGCAGCACGATGATCCAAAACATACAGCCAGAGATATAATGGAACAGTTGATCAAAGCACAGTCATGTTTGAATGGTCAAAATCCAGACCGAAAACCATCCTGGGGCTAGATTTTAAACTGTATTCCCATTGGTACACTCATCTAGTCTGACTAAGCTTGGACTATTTTGCAAAAATTTTGAGTCTTTAGATGTGCAGAACTGTTAGAAGCAGATTTAAAGAACTTGTCAATTGTATTTAAATATGGTTCTGCAAACTAAATCTATCAAACGTGAGGCCCAGGGGCCAAATCTGTCCCACCACAGCTTCTTAAGTGGCCCTGCAGACTACAGAGAGATGCATAAATAAAACCTTCAAGGTAACAGTTGTGTTTTTAGATAGTATTTTGTCAATTAAATCAAAGCTGTTTCTAAAAATTAAAAAGTTAAAATCAACAGAAAAAAAGACATTTCGCATATTCGTGAGTTTATTGCAAATTCTTTGAAGAAAATGGTCAAAAACATTGGGCTTAAGTGATGCCACCTCCCACCTGCAGGTGTCAGTATTTTTTACTTCTAGTACATCACTGCATTGGCCTTACTTGATGTCAAGTATTGCAAAATTTTTTGCAAATATTTCTGAAATAGTTTCACAAAAATCAGTGATTTTATTGCAAAAATAACCAAAACAAACAGTCATGCAGTCCTGGAGGGACTGGGAAGAATGAAAATATCTTCAATATCATTGAATTTTAAGAAACATTTATTAACTTGCAAACATGGCTATTTACTAATATTTCTACAGTTTGTTATTGGATTTCATCAATGCCTTCTGGCACAACCGGCCCTTAGAGAACATTCATGATCTCGATGTGGCTCAAAAATAAAATGTGTTTCACACTACTGCAATGGGAGGTTTAAAAAGCATATTTTTGAATAAAATACAGTAATGTTTGTGTTTGTTACATGACAAATCTGAGCAAAACCACAGACGATGTAAATGGTTTTTCAAGACACATTACACTAATGGATGTTTCCGAATGTTTGCACAAGAAATCCTAATCTTGCCCTTTCTTTTATAGGATGCCCTTCTTGACACGTTGCGGAGGTCTAGGATTCACTTTGTTCATTGCATATTGCCCAAGGCAGATGCACTAAAGGCTCTTAGTGGATCCCTGTTCAAAGGCGGGGAATCCGAGACTCAGGGGGAGAGTGGAGATCCTGGCTTAATGCAGCTGGATGTAGCCTTGCTTCGTGCTCAAATACGTGGATCCAAGCTGCTTGATGCCCTACGGATCTACAGGCAAGGTGAAGAAGCTTCTTAAATCTTATACATAGTGAGACGTATTGCAATCCAGGCCTACTTGTATATGTGCATTGGGGGGAAGAAAAGGTAGCTGAATTTATTTATTTTTTCCTGTCAGAAGGTCATCTCTGAATGATCACAGCTCTCCACAAATATTTGCAGAGGGTAACGTTCTCCGACACCGACTTTTCGCAGGTTACCCCGATCACATGGTGTTTTCCGAGTTCCGACGGCGCTTTGATGTGCTGGCCCCGCACCTTACCAAGAAACATGGGAGGAATTACATCGTGAAGGATGAGAAGAGAGTAAGTCACTCAGCAAAAAAAAAGAAAAAAAAAAAAAAGAAAAAACAGCGGTGGGTGTTGGGAGTGCGTGGGGCTGAAATGTGCAGCTCCACTGGTGGCCAAGCCCGGTGAAGATTGATGTTGTGAGGAGACGACTTCATTACATCTGCCCTCTGATTTGTCAGCAGCCGAGGGACAGAGAAATGGGCGTTCATCAGAGCCATAGCAAGGACCCAATCAGCTTAACCTCATCGGCGTCTCACTCGTGAAATAGGGGAGATTAGAATTGCTGCTCGGGGAGTGTTTTTTTTACTGCAGTCAAAGCTAGAAATATTCAGCCAGTTGCAACTGTGATGCTTAGGCTGTCTGGAGAGACATCTCTGTCTCTCTGCTCACCTACTGCAGCTTTTCTTTTCAGGTGTTTTTTTTTCCATTGTAGATTTCTGTGTAAAATTGAATTAGCATTTATTGATGAGTGTATCCCATCTCTTGCAGCATAGACCTTACAGAGAAACAAGTATTTCATCCCTTAGGGTCTTGTTCCTCTTTTGCCATTTTTCGGGTCTTGATATTCATTTTATAATCATGCAAACATAATCCAAGTCTTTAAAAAGAGCTGATTTCAAGTGATTTAATTTATTATGGGAAGAAAGGTATCCAGATCAACTATGACTTATGTGAAATAGTAATTGCCCCCTAAACCTCATTACTGCCAGTGAGTCCTTTACATTGCTCTAGAGGAATTTTGGCCTGATGTTCTTTGTAGAATTGATTTGTTTCAATCATGAATGACCTATATATTTATTTATTTTCGTCCCACCTCAGCATCTCAGTAGATTAAGTCCAAACTTCAATCATTTTATTTTATGTCTTTGAGCCAATGCACTTTGTAGTGATTTCCTACAGGAAATTCTAGTAAAGCGCAGAATTTAAGATTCCATCAATGAGATCATGTTGTTTAGGTCCAAAAATTGCAGGTAGCTTGAAGCCATCACATTACCACAACCATACTGCACTGTAGTGTTATAAATGAAGTTTGAACAACATCAGTTTTAATACTAATCTATGTTTTCCCAGGCTAATGGATATTTATTTCTACAGAACAAATTTCTATAGAACAAAAAACATGCTGTTTTTTGAGATTACTTTTGGCTACTTCATGTTATTTGACCAATGCTGTTTTAGGGATTTCTTAATTCTATGAACCAGGCGGTAATTAGCCCTGATTAGCATGTGAAGCTGAACAAAAAAATACGGTTAACCACAATTAACGTATAACTTAATAAAGGTAAGGTTAGCTTGGAGACTCACATTTTCTTTGGTAAAATATTTACACACATTTATATTTAGTAAAATATATTATTAGAATACATTTAGGTTGATTTTGTCTGATGTTAAAATTGATCAATGATCTGAAACAGTTGACAAAAAAAGTAAAAACAGGAGAACATTTTGTGTGAAATCAACAAAGTTGTCTTCTAGAAAAAATTGAGAGAGAGAGACAGAGCGCATGAAGCACTGAGGTTAGGGTAGAGTATTACTGTCTTTCTCTGTTTTTGTGTGAGGGGTGAGTTTCTGTTGAAACACCAGTGAACAAAAGCCCCTCAGTACTCACGGAGAACCTCTGCTAGTGTAATCTAGATGCAGTCTTTGAGACTGGAGGCTCGAGTACAGAGTGAAAGAGCTGAGACAACAATACAACTTTAGTGCAGATCAGCTAGTAGATGGACAGGGCAGAGAGTCTCAGAGACTGGGCTCATGGTGTGCTTCTGTGCTGGATGTGTGCGCTCAAAGTCGCAGTGGGGCCAAGAAATACCAGGGGGTCATGTTGAGTAAGCCAGGAGCAGGTGGACTCAGAGGGACACGTTGTAATTGGTTTCTGGAGGTTCTTAGAGCCAAATGTTTTTTTTCCCTCATTCTTGTTGACTTTATTTCTGAACTAGATCCAGTTGTGACTTCTAATTTATATGCTTGTGGGTAGATCACTGTCTTGTTGTATTGTCTGTAATTAATCTTTCTGCATCCAAACATGTAGACATTGATGTTGTTGTACATCTTTACCCAGGCTGTGGAGGAGCTGTTGGAGTCTCTGGATTTGGAGAAGAGCAGCTACCACATGGGTCTGAGTAGGGTGAGTAAGAAAACAAGCCACTTTAATGTTCCTGCGCAAACCTTTTGCTTTGAATCACTGCCAGTTCCTTTCCTCTTTAAACCTTAACAACAAAGCTGCAGCACAACTTTTTTCTTTCTTTGGTGAATGACACTTGCTTTCCTGGGAAGTGTGCCTTTCATTACACCTGTCCCTCTTTGAGGGTTGTTTGCTGTTCTTTTTATGGAATGCTGCCAAGCCCTGTCCCTTCATCTCACCTTTTTTTTTTGCCACTAGCTCCCCAAGAGACTCTTCTTCACGCACTGACAGCAAGACAGTAATTCTCTCTTTTGTTTCTGGTCATTAGAGCAAATTCTTCCTACTGATTTTGCACCATAACCTTCGTACAGGGACCCACCATAAAGATAGGATTAGACCTCGGTTTCTAAGGTAGAAAGTAGCTCTCAGCTAAGACTGGAATACAAAAGAAACAATAACATATAAAACAAAACAAAAAAACAAAAATGTCGCCACTCTTTTTAAGCACATAAGAGGGGAAGGGTTTGGAGGCAGCCTTACATTGGGCACCACAATTCAAAAAGGCTCAGTTGGCCATTCACAAAGCATGTCGTTGGCGTCATAGCAACCTGTCTCACTTGCATGCCAATTACGCCAGCCCCAAAGAGGCTTCCAGCAGTGGATTCAAAGCTCTGCGCAGGATAAAATCTGCCTTCAGAGATAGCTCTGTGTAGAAGAACAGCCTTGCCACCCGCATTTTACAAAGTACTGCATGCATCTAATGATGAATGGTAAATTTCTGCCCAACTATTGAACCAAATTAAAACATAGTATTCTCTGTTTTAACCAAATACATTGCTCCTCCCAATTTTTACATTTCTCAAACCACATTCTGATTTGTTACCTTTGAAGCATTTTTACATGTGTAGAGTACAAATGTAAACACTTTCTTGCCATTATGTTTGATGCATTGGCAGTACTTGATCCTTTGAAGTATAGAGGAGCCCAGAGCCTGTTAAACTGTGTTCCACCTTTGGCCTAGATTAAAAACAGACCATGCTGATTGTCCAAGATAATAACTTAATCTCTCCTTTATCATTCGGATAAAGCTCTTATGTCTGTGGATTACACCTCTTCTTATTGATTTCTTTGCTTCATTGCATTTATTTAGTTTATCAACTCACCTTTGTTTTAACTTTGCTGCTGTGCTTCGCTTTAAAGCAGGCCGCTCACTCTAATTTTCTCTTGGCTAAAGTAAGCACCGAGTGATCGCTCAATAATGTTTCCTTTTCGCTAATATGCGTTTGTGTGACATTGTTTCTTTCTCCAGTTGTTTTTCAGAGCCGGGATTTTGGCTAAGCTGGAGGAACAGCGGGATGAGCAGACCAAGCGTAATCTAACTCTGTTCCAAGCTTCCTGTAGAGGCTACATTGCACGGCAGGCCTTCAAGAAGAGAAAGGTATGAACAACATACCTTTTATATGTAATATCTAATAGAATTACCAAACTAAATTGCAAAAATAGTTCTGTTAATTTCAGCAGTAGCTTTCTTAATAAAAGATAAACATTGAATGAAACATTGAAGAGAAAATAAACTAAAACACTGTGCCAGCGATACTTTCTGCGACGGGGGGGAAAAAAAAATCTAGGATAACACACACAGTCAATTACCTCAATAGCCCCATCAGTGACTATATGTGGAAAAGAGGCAAAGCTAAACACAGACTCCCTGGACATCCAGCACTTTTTAGTCTATGACTAAAGATTTTCAAAATCTTAATCTTAAGTGTAAAAGTTTAAATATCTTTATTTTTATTTATTCGAAGGAAACAAACAATATTTAGTTTATTTTGACACCTGTTAAAAAAAAAAAAAAAATATATATATATATAATGAATGCAAAATTTTTGTATTGGAGAAGTGAGTAAATTAACGTGGTGCTTTCGCTGAATGGAAAACCTTAAAGATGAATAATTTCTTCAGGGCTATTTTAAGGGCCTGTTTGGTCTAGACTTTAGGGTAGATCCTACCAGCGATCCTGCAAATCTTCAACTAATTACAAATAAGCACTCTAAATCTTTTGCTCATAGCTCTGGCCTTCGTGTGATCCATCCAATCATCCATCACAAGGCAGAACCATGGCCATTTCTTCTGCGTGCCCCCAAGAATGCACTCTTATCAGGCATGCTGCTGACTCGCATAGCCTCCTGCTCCACCCCACTTCCATTTCTCTGTTGGCATGCATGGCTCCATCTCTCTGGACTTAATGCATGTCCTCCAGTGATATATGGCACCCCACACTTCTCCATCTCTGTGATTACTATTTAAGTGAAAGTGCTGCTTCAGCCTGCTTGCGATGAACCAGCAGAAACAGAATCAATGCTCCTGCCCTCCATCAACAATGCCAATGTGCGAGGCACGGGATATCTTGTTTCACTTGCATGTGATGCAAGTACGATGATTAAATGGTCAAATTTTCCGTAAGATTTATCAGTGGTGCATGAATATGACTGATCTTTCTGCCGTTTGTTTTTTTACTGCTTTTTTTGTGTTTAATTTGAGTTCAAAATGTAATACTTATAATTTGGAACAGTACTGTGTTTCACGTTCTGAACTTGAAAACTATAAACAACAAGAAGCCATCACAATTTCAGGGCAAAAGGGCTTTTACAAAATCCATTAAGCAAAAAAACTAAATTTTCCCTCTCCGCCCTGATCTCTTCTGTCTCCCACTAATGTATCTGTAATAGAAATATTAAAATTTTTTATCTGGGGTTTATTGATCTGAAAATCAATTTAGCTTGGCAAGGTAACATGTTAAATGCAGCCATGGCTGTGATGATATCTTCTGCTGATTCTGTCAATTTAGAGGCACAGTTGCTGTTATGAACTGTGCACGTTTTAGTGCTAAAAATTCCCTAAAATCCCTCGATAAAAGCTGAGACGGCTCACTCTTTGACACAAGCATCTCTATGCTACACCTACTCTCAAGATTTTTAATTTACCTCCCACTGAACCATCAACATTTCCATTGAACAAATAACTGAAACTATAAAAAGTAATTTGCAGTGCAGCTTATTAAGCCTCAAGTGCAAACGTCTCTACTTGTGAGCTACAAATGTTATTCTCAAACTGTGGGGAAAAAGTATGGGAATTATGGTTCTAGAACATTGACCTTTGCTTCAAATAAAACTCTCTCAAGGAAAAGGGCAGTGGAAAAATAAAAGTTCAAAAAAAATTTCTGTGGTGCTGAGTGACAGATAAATGACCTGCCTAAATACCTACACAGAAATATTGCTGGCCTAACAAAAATGATGGACATTTTTCAGGCTGCAGGTCAAATACAAAGTGTATTTGTCATGCTGTCAGAGTCCTGGCATGTTATGTAGTGATGAGGAGAATTCAAAGGAAGAACAAGCCCAAGTTGTAGTTCATTGGGTTTAGAGTAATATATTAAGCTCAGCATAGTTCACAAAAAAAATCAAATGTCAGCTTCAGAGTCCCACTGTGATCAGTTAAAAGCACAAAAAAATTGGATCACACATGGTTAGAGTTATTGTACAGGGTGCCACAGAGCAGTACACACAGAATGAAATTACTAATGGCATATTTCTCCTCCACAGTAGGAATGAATCCACATAAAGCAAAGTTCTGCAGATTGTTAGGAAGCTTGGTGTAGGTGTGATAAATACGGTGTTAAAGTTGTAATTAAATAGTCATGAACGCAGCTGTGAAAAAACCTATTTGTCAGATCTGAGTAGGGCCACACTTTGTGATGAATGGGGAAAATTTATTGAATGGTATGTACAAACACATTTAAAACTTTGCAAAGACAGACAGATTGGGTGATTTCATTTCGTCTGCTTAGAAGCTGTTTCTTCTGTGGTTTTAGTTTATAATTTTTATATTTCTACCTCAAGCCATGGGTAAAAACCCTCTACTCGGCATTAGATCACAGATAATGAGACTAGTTCTATGTTCTATTCTCCATTGCATAGATATTCTGCAGCTTAGATTATGCCAAACCCAACCGAAGTATGTTCTGCTCTGTTAGTCAAAATAAATCTAGATATTACATAGTTTAATAGGTAACAGTGCTAAAGCTGTTCTTATGCTACAACTAGGTTTTCATACAGTGTTCATGTACAATACCATATAAATCGGCTTGGGTGTATTTGCTTCTGATGTCAAGCTGCACCTAATACTAAAAGCATGATTGAGCCAAAGCGTAGCAAGTTTATATTTATCGTGTATTTATTTATATATTTGTCTCAGTCCATGCCACCCCTGAGTGAGCAAGAATTGGATTTGTTGTGATTTCGTGCAGACACATTCTGTCCATCAGATTAGGTTGTTAATCTTTCAGTGTCTGTCCAGTCTACTCTATATCCCTTCTGCAATTAAGCTGAGACATGGGAAAAGGCAGTGGGTGCAAATACCCCCTGCTAGGAGGAAGAGGAGGGGAAGGAAGGAAGCCGTGGGTGGAACAATCCTCCTTTTCGTCTTGGTAATTTAGCCATTTAAATGTTAGTGGAGGTTTTTTTTCCTCCTTATTTATACAGCCAAATATCACTGAGACATGGGGTCCTGTTCTCAAGGGAGGGCTGTTTATGCTGTTTCATTTAATTTGATGCTGTCCTCCCCAACACCTGCTTCTGAGCTCTTATAATGGAAATTGTGGTATTTTTACTGGCATCCTTACATAATTATTTTCTGATTTGAAGTCTAACAGACACGGTAATCTTTACTGTATTGCCATCTGTAGTTTGTTTGTATTTTATTTTCAAATGGTGCTTGCCCTGGTTAAATTCAACACTTCTATTTGGTCAATGTGGATTCTCTGCATCACAAAGCAATTTTAGGTTTTCCTTGTAATACAAGTTGGGCATACTCAATTTCCATAAAAACCTTTAAAAAGATTCATGCTTGAATAGTTGCGTTAGAATAGTTCCTCCACATGTTGAGTTGCTGTGTGGATTTTAAAGTTGTAACCTGCAGACAGTTTAGTCTTTTCACTGGAAAGAAAGTCAAACTATTAGCGCCACTGAAACTGTATTATATTAAGTAGTCAATAAATAATTAGCTCCTTAATGCTGTGTGTGTGAAGCAAAAATAGAGTACAATTTCATATGGCCCTGATGATTAACAGCTCAGTGAGCAGTGGTTAATCAGTGTGACATAGAAAAATTGCAACTGTATACACTTAAAATTGTTGTACATGCATCCGAGATTTGTAAAGAAAAATAAATCATCGGGATAGGAAGGAGTGTTTATTAACATCTGCAGGAAACTGAGTCTATTACAAAGTTTACATTATTTTTAGACATGCTGTTTAAGATGAAAGGGCTTTTGCTGCAAATTTCAGTTTGAAGATTTCTTTTCTAATTCAGAACAGACTTTAGATAAAAGTTAGGTTTTCATAACTAAACAACAATTTCTCGTACTTTTCTGAAATGTTTCATCCGCTGCCAAATTGGGAGCATTTGTTTAGCACAGCTAAACCTCTCTCGAGGTTGAGAAATCCTAACAGCCGTGATGAAGCTCATGGCTCGGTCTAACAGCAGCTGCTGTGTAACTTCTAATTTAACAGTAAAACTCTGACCCTCCGTGTGACAGCTCACTTGTCAAAGCTGTCGAAAACTACAGACCGGGATTTACTGTTGGGTTCAGACTGATTATGCTGCTTCGCCCAGAATAATCAATACTTATTAACTGCAGTGCTGAGGCTGGATTTGTTAGGTAAACTTGCATGGGGTGGGGGTATGGGGGGATGACTGCTGCAAACAGCTGAAAGCAAACGCTGCTCCTATCATCATTAATGACTTGTCAAGTACAGCCATGTTTGTGACCTGAGGGGATTTTAATAAGTAAACTGTGTCCTCTGAGTTAATATTAATGTTTATGGACATTTATTATAGCAAAAACATGGGAACACTTAAAATATATAAAGCTTTGGTAATTTAAGGTGGATTACTTAAACAGCAGGTCAGCATTTAAACAGGTGAAGACAGGAAGATGATTCTTTTAATTTTTTTAGTTTCTGATGGAAGCACTCCAGAAAGTTAATGAAGAGTTTTTGGCTACGTTCAGAGTCCTCTTCCTGCAGCAGATCAAAAATAGATCTTGAACAGAGAGTAGGTTCCCTCTTATGGTCATTCTCGATGTCCTTCTGTAACTTACACATGTCTTTCTTGTCTGCATTTTGTTGGCTGTTGCCTTTATAAATCTAGGAGTATGTACTGGACCCAGGTTCAGCACCCATCTTCTCAAATTAGAAAATATATTTAATAATTCATGTCAAGTCACAGAACAGACTTTTTGAATTATCGACAGTTACTTAATTACAACATAAATGTGGGTTGTGTATTCAGTGGACATACCTGTTGAGTCAGTGTTGTGACTGCAGGAAAATCAAGACTATGGCTGACATATATGTATAAAGCTCTTGAAAAAATCAAGAGAACTACTTAACATTATCAGTTTCTTTGATTTGACTTTTTATAGGTCTATGTTTGAGTAAAATGAACATTGTTCTTCAATGTCGCAGAAATTCCAGCCAAAAATTTAGTATTTATTTGGAGAAAATGACAAATGGTCAAAATAATGAAAAAGACACAGCCCTTTCAGACCTCAAATAATGCAAAGAAAGCACGTTCATATATTCATGTAGAAACAACAATACTAATGTAACTCAGGAAGAGTTTGAAAATCAATATTTGGTGGAATAACCATGAGGTTTTCAACAGGGTTCAGGGCAGTGGTCTGCTAATTTTTTTCCAGAGCTGTACATTTTTTCCCTGTTCACACTTTTTTGCTATGCATTTCTTCCGCTATGGCAGCATGCAAATTTATTCCTATTCATCTGATGCATATATGTTAGATACAGTCTCTCCTTGCAATGATATTGTGAAGGGCATTTTTTAATTTTGATTTCCATCCTGTTTATATTATTCTTGATTCAATTAGTCATCACCACAGTTGAGAAGCAGATAAACAGCCATGGTGGCTTATTGAATTGATTTCCATCTCCCGTCCTATGCCCTGTGAATATTTATAGAGCATCCTGCTGTTGAATGTTTGAATAATTATTACACAATAATATCCTTTTGCACCCTTGCTTTTACCTTCATATCACTTGGAAGAAAACCTGATAGGGCTCCCTAGCCTCTTGTGCTATTTGAAGTGTCCAATCTTAAGAGTTAGATTAGATGGCAATTTGCCTCCGGAACGCTTACCGTCGAGCGGTGGTGAAGCCACTCAGACACTTTCTGCTTGATGTATACAGATGTGACAGGACGCCCCAATTTTCTTTGATTTATATTTCCTGGCATGTTAACCTTGTGAAACCGTGCCAAGCCCATGTGACAAAAATGACAAAACCACATTTTTTTTCTTATTTCTTTTTTTCCACCCTCTTTTTTTCCCTCCCCACTCATTCAGTTGTCTCCTCAAGGGGACATCCTGACATTTTTAAAGTCTGTCATTTTGCCTCAGCAGGCACTAACTGTATTGGTTGTTGTCCTTCAGGTACCCTACAAATCTTTTTTTTCTGCCTTTTTTGCATCTAATCAGCACCACATACATGTGTTGGCTTGCAGATTAAATCATGTTTATGCATCTAGTAGACACTTTTAAAAGCGACCTACAAATATGGATATAACATTGCAATCAATGTCAAAGCTAACAATAAGCTACATGGAAGGTTCTGTCAGAGGTGATTGGGTGGCAGTGCAGATATAAAGGGGGAAGTGCAGTGGATGAGAGTGGGGGAGAAAAGTACAGGGTAGGTGCTAGGGCAATCCTCGGGGAATGTATTTGACCTCTGAGTTTTAAATTCAAAATATATCCACATTTGTACAGGAATAAATGTGCTTCATGAAATGCAACATAACTATCAAATCATAAGCAAAAATGGTCTGTAGGTATTTAATACTATTGTCAATTCTGTAAATATTTATTGAAAATGTTATCCTAAAGAATTTAATTTTTTTTTATCAATTATTTTTAAGGCAGCAATTTGATCTTTGTTGATTTAAACTTGACTGCAATCCCCCTCCTATATCCCAGTTTATTTTTCTTCTTAGTTTAATAGGGTTGTTAGGAATTCTAGAAATAAATATGCTCAAATCTCCTGTTTACTCTAACTTAATAGAATATTTTCTGAAGACTTTTTATCTTTCAATATTTTTAACAGATTATGTTTGTAATACCTTTTTGGGCCAGTTTATGCCTAAAAAAATCTGATCAAACTAGAATAATTATATATGACCTCCTGCTTGTATATGTTATACATTAGAGTCACCTCACCAAATAATCTTTTAATAAGATTATAGAAAATTACATTCAAATTGCAGTTGTCAAAGCGGGCACATAATGTCTGCAAGGTGAGTACAAACTGAGACATATTCAGTAGTGACAGGCGGCTCCTACCAAATCTAAAATGGTTTGAAATAGTGAAACGGTAATCTATCCAGCATCCAGATATTTATGAGGAACAGTTGCCCCCTGCTGGCCTGGATGTCCAAAGTAGGGGCTCTGTCCCTGACTGGATTTGAATGTATTCTTTCTTGATTTTTAAGGCAGAGCCTATGAAAAAAAATCAACTATTGCAGCTTTCAGAAAAATCTGTCATATAGAGCTGTGGGTACTGTCATTTTTTGAAAGGCATTATTTTCAGTGAAAAAAAGAAATCGCTCGTACCCACGCGTGCTCTCTTACGTATACATTTCCAGGTCTGTGTGCAAATGCTCACTACTGAGAGTGCTTTGTTTCTTAATCTTGGTTCACAATTGTAAAACATCACACAGTCATACAGTTGTCACACTGTCTTAATTTGATATGAGAACCAGAATGATTATCCATGGTGCTCATGGAGCCTAATCTTTTGTTTGTTTCCCTTTCTTTTTAGACTAAATATGACAAGTGAAACCTGCTTAAATCTTCTGCCAGAGAATTGCTGCGTTTTGTTACACATTGAAGCTTTGACTGTGTGACAAATCCTAATTGGTTATAGAGAGTACCTTCAGGGCAAAACGTACCTGATGCTGCGAATTGTGTTGCTCTAATTGGGTTTGCCCATAATCTGCCGCTGCTAGAGAGCCTCATGCATAAGCAGCATGGAAATCGTGTAATACTTGGAATGAGCTGCCGACATGTTTGATTTAATTAATCAAAAATTAGCTCCCAGCCTTGGAACGCACTCTGTGGAAACTCTCCAGAGGAGGCAGGCAAGTCCTGGGATAACTGCTTGGCTATAAACAGGCAATCAAACACATTAAGATGCAGTGTTTCTGGGATTCGGTTTAACGGTGTTGAGGACGAGCGATTACTGGTTGAGTTTTATAATGCCTCTGCCCCACTGTCTTCTTTTTTTATTATTTGTCTGACATTCTCTTTTCTTTTCTGCAATTAAATCATTAAAGAATGTGTGGGAAAGAAAAATATTGCGTCCCCTGCATATTTTTCATACTATGAGCGTAATGTTAGATGCATTTTATTGGGGTTTTAATGCGACACAGTAACACAAAATAATGGAAATAAATGTTTGAACTCTACTGAACAAACAGGCTCGTAAAGACCAAGTAACAAAGTAAGACAGGTCAGGAATAAAGTTTTGGAGAAGCTTAAAACAAAGCGAGGGTTATAAAACTGTATCGCAACCTTTAGTTGTGTCTCATAAGGCGCTTTTTAAACTCTGTGTAAATTAAAACCTACCAAGACAAGGCAAGGGAAGCATTAACCAGAGAAAAGGCTCAGTGCCACTCTGAAGGAGCTTTGCAAAGATTTGCAGGACAGGGGGCAGAATCTGTTAACAGGATAACTATTAGTTTTACAACAACAAAGTCCCACACAGAAAACATGTCTAAGTAAGAGTTCTTGTAATACAATACCCATATAAAAGTTTTTTGCTGACATGTAAAAGTTTAGGTATGGCAAAAAAATGAACACACCATGGAAGGCGGTATCATGCTGTGGGAATGATTTCCTTTGACAAGGGACATGGAAGTTGGTCCGAGTTTGAGAAAATAGATCCTAAAAGGGAAAACTGTTTGAGAAGGACAATAGCAAAGTTTCCATTAGCCATGGAAACTGCAGAAATTTAAATTATAAAAGTAAATTAGCTTAATGGAAACATGATAATTTTGGCCGTAGATGTATTTTGCAAAACTGCAATGGAAATTCTTTTTTCACATCACACGTGTCACACAATCAACTACCAGAGAAAACCACAAAAAAAGTCAAGAACTAGCAGGAGGATGATGGTTTGTTTTTGATTTCTTTTTCAGACCATATGCTGCTGACTCCACCAGTGATCTCACAGCATTGCATAGCTCAAAACGTTGTGTGTCATTCGAATGTGTTGAATTGATAGCTCCTCTGTAAAATTACCGATTACAGTTTACCCAAAATGCTGCATACATAGCCGCTCCTAATTATAAGGGGTTTGTCACTGCAAAGCCTGAATAAGGCGCTGATGTCTTCGATGGCTGATAGACGAGCACTAACTCAAAGAAGATATTTCATGTAACTGGTTACATCTGTTGCTGCCATGACTTTTAATGACTTAATGCATTTTAATTTCTTAATTGATGGAAATAGCAGTTGCAAAAACAATTCCCAACATTAGTAGAATATAGACAAATATTTGTGCACATTTGTAACGGAAATGCAGCTATTGAGTGATCATATTAATGCAGTCAAAGTCAAATTGACTCAATTCAATTCTACTGAGGTTAAACTGTTTTTCAAAAAGAATGGAATAGTAATGTTATGCATAATTGTGTAAAACTTGTATGGTCATAGTTTTGACTTGAAAGAGCTGAATACAAATGTACCTCAACTCCTTAATGTTTTCATTCATAGGAAAATATGAAAATAATTTTCCTCATAGAAACTAATGTATTTTGTGTTGATCTGTCACATAATGTCTTGATAAACTGTGCCAGATACATCTGAGACTAATGTACCGGAGTTATGTCGAATATAAAGAACATGCACATGATTTGCATATTGAGTTACTAGTACTAGCATTATACACTAATACCTGTGTCCCAGTCTGTTCAGTTCTATTTTTATCCAGTGCAACAAATGCTCACAATCAAGTTAGCGAGTCTCTGTGGTAACTGCCTCTCCATATGTGTTCAGATCCAGGACCTTGCAATCAGGTGCATTCAGAAAAACATCAAGAAGAACCGTGGTGTGAAGGACTGGCCTTGGTGGAAGCTCTTCAGTACAGTTCAGCCGCTCATTAAAGTCCAGCTCACCGAGGAGCAGATGCGAAGCAAAGACGTGAGCAAGCCTCTCTATCACCTTCCCCCTTCTCGCCCTACAGATTCTGCTCAATTGCACCGCCTGATTTCACTATTTAAACTGCATCACCTGGCACGCCTTCACACGTCCTGAATAACTTAATAATTCACAATTTACTCGTAGCATGACGTGTAAAAATCTACCGCTGTGATCTGTGCTCCAGGAGGAGATACAGCAGCAGAAGGTGAAGCTGGAGAGAGTGGAGAAAGAGCGGAGTGAATTGAGACTGAACACAGATCGATTGGAGAGCAGGGTGGGTCTCTTTGTCTTTGTCACGGCTTTCGGGGAGCACCGTGTTTGAGATTTGTGGTGGAGTCTTGCCGCCTTTTTCATTCTGGTTAAAAAAATGAACAAAAATTGATCAGCAACTTGCATAAGAGTCTTGGTGAGCATGCTGCAGCTGTTCCTCTCATGGGTTGTATGCCACTTCTTGTGTGTGAACAGATCTCAGAGTTGCTGGCTGAACTCGCCGACGAGAGGAGCACCAGCGAGTCGGCTTCCCAGTTGCTGGAAACTGAAACATCAGAGAGACTCCGCCTGGAGAAGGACATGAAGGACCTGCAGGCACATGCACACACAAAAAAAAACACATGAAACACAGTCTATTTTCCCTTGACTAACTCGTTTTCTATCTTGACTTAATTACTGCATTTCAGGTTAAGTTTGATGCCATGAAAAAACAAATGGAGTCACAGGAGATGGAGCTCATGGAAGCACGTCTCACAAAGGCGTCCGAGCTCAACGGAGAGCTGGACGATGATGACGATTCTGGTTAGTTGAACTCAAAACTGGCCTTGAAGATGAGCTTAAGGATTTCTCATGCAGTCAGGGCCCTCTCTGCTAACAGAATTAAGGCTTTTTTAAGCATTTATTTCAAATGCCCTAATTGATTGTACTTTTGACACCAGCAGCAGCCTGACTAAGCCTCCCTAATGGGCATGTCAGCTCAGGTCAGTAACATAAATACTGAATCGCAGTTTGAAAATTTCCCCTACACTAATTGTAGCTGCAGGAATGAGTCCTTTGCTCGACTGTTACAGCAGGAAACGTGGCAGTAATACATTTTTTGCAACGTACTGCTGAGGATATTTCCCAAGTTTTGGGTTTATGGCTTGCGGATTAAGATGTTCACTCCCAGGCATACAACTAATGGCCACTGATTGGTGTCCCCCTCCCTTTTCTGCAAGAAAATGGAGCGCCTGCTGAGAGCTTTTTGTCTATGGGGCTTTATTCCCCCCATGCAATACCGCCCCCTTCAACCCACCTCAGCAGACAAGCCATTACAGAGCATATCAGAATTCTTAGATGAATGAGAAAGTAATCGTTGGGATCAGAGCTGGTGGCCCTGCAAGTTGTCATTATGCTATATATATGCTAATGAGCAGCACTGATGGAGGAGCCCGTGTTGGTATGTGAAGGAGAAATGGACAGCCTCAGAAATGATAAGGCTTGGAAATGAACCCGAACCTGAATGCCTGCCTGGCCGCTGTTTTAGTTCTGATAGCCTGTGACAGCTCCAGAATTAGGGTCGGCGAAGAACTGCGGAAAGTGCCACTTAGATGTGTCCTTCTCTTACAGCTATTGTTGTGAGCTCAGAATTCTTACCTGAGGTTTATTCAAGATTATGGTTGAAACGCAAAAGCTGCTTTGTAGTTTCCTGTGGAATTTTTTGACCTCATAAGGTCATGTTTTGATGAAAGAAGCTTTATTTCCTGAAGGATTATATTATGTCGGTCCTTGAATGCGATAACCATCTGAGCCAGTACAGTGCACTCGATAATCCACAGCATCCATCAAATCTGAGCTTTTGAGCCGCTTTTTGGTGTGTACCCCCGCTAGGCCCGCATTAAATGCGGGAGACACCCAAAATGTCACAAAGACATTTTCTGAACAGTGCGCCTTTTTTTTCTCTAGGAGGCGAGTGGCGGATAAAATACAATCGAGCCATTCGGGAAATGGACTTCACCAAAAAGAAACTCCAGCAGGAGTTTGATGACAAGCTGGAGACAGAACAGCAGAGCAAAAGACAAGTTGAGAGAAAGGCAAGAAAGAATAATGATGCCTCCACGAGTGATTTTGTCTATTCTAATGTGCGGCATTGATTCACAGTAATCTTTAAACCTAGTGATGTACCTAATGCAATTTTGTGGCCAGTTTCTGATCTCTGGATTATCTGAAACTTTGAACTGCAAGTACTGATTTTAGCTGATTCTGATTCCTTATCAAAGACTCTGATATGAGAAGGCATAAAAACGACTGGGAAAATAAATGTTAGCCTATTCTGCCCTCAGTTATTATTAATTATTAAAGATAATATTAAAGGTAACATCAGGTAATGTGAGAGAGCACTTGCTGTAAACAGTTTTATAAGAGCCAAGAAAACCTTCTTTCCATTGACATTGTGAATTATCTTAGTGTCTTAAATTAGTCATTAGTTCTGTCTGAGCAGTAATCACAGCTTGTAAAACAGTGGTTTGCACATACGTAGACCTCAAATCATTCATACCCAGGTATGTTTAGTCTTAAAATGATCTTTGAATTTTACCAACATGTTTCTGTGGAGCCTGAGTCTGATGGAGAATCAGTGGAAGGAGTGAAAGGTTAGGGTGATGGCAACGAGGCTTTCCAACGTCAAAGACTACAATAAAAGATAAATACACTAGTAGAAAAATCTGCTGAACATGTAACGGGAAGAATATTTTTATATTAAAGAAGATTTTTACAATGATTTTTGTGAAAGCTTTGAAATTGTTTCTATGTCACATTTTAAAAATGTGAATGAAAATATATTTTTCCATTTAAAAAGTACAATTAAAAAAATATTTAGAATTTTTCTTCCTGTATTAAAAAAATATATTTTTTATTTAATTTTTTCCCAAGAATTGATACTCCTTTTCAGTGTTTTATTTCACATCTTATGTTAACTTATTGGTTGACTGAAAATCAGTTTATATCTAAAATTGCCAGGAGTAGCTTTTCATCAGTCAGGAGTGGCCAAGCCCAGATTCATGCAGTTCCAGCCTTGTAATTTATGGGTGCATCTCTATTTAAATTCCATTAATGTATTGCACGGTGATACCTATAGTGCTATCAAAAAATAATATTTGTGGTAATATTTCTGTGTGTTCACACTGCAGCTGGCTGATTTGCAGACAGATAATGAGGATTTTCAGCGCTCTGTGCAGCAGCTGAAGAAGAAGTGCCAAAAGCTGACTGGCGAGCTGCAGGACACCAAGCTTCATCTGGAAGGCCTGCAGAGCCGCAACCACGATTTGGAGAAAAAACAGAGGAAGTCAGTTTCAAATGTGCTTCGCCTCTTCCGTGTTTTAATTACCAACACACATCTCAGAGAATTTTTGAGCTTCTCTCTTTCCTGGGATTGCCCAACGCGATGGCCCGCTCACATAATACCTAAGTTTTCTGTAATTCAAATAGTGGCTGGGATGGTCTGTAATCTGCAGAATTGCATTAGTTGAGAAAATGACTTAGACTTTAAGCACTTAAGAAGCTATCGCTGTGGTATAATGTGATCTCTCCCCTGTGGCTAATTGAAGATGCTCTGTGGGTGAAATTATTTTCAGCTGCACTTCAGAGGGAAATACAGGGAATTACGACGAGCTGTCAGCAGGAAACACTTAGCTGTTAAGTTCACTAACAATAAGTGTTTCTGGCTGTTAGGATGTTGGAAAAAAGACAAAAACATTTCGAAGACGACCGAATGTCATGGGGACATTTTTAGCCAATGGAAGGAAAAGTGTTGGAGAGAGATAAAGTGAAATGTGGGTCTTTGAATGTGAATATCGTTTGTAGACAAAAGGGAAATTTTTATAGAGCTAGCTCTCAGTGTACTGTCTCACCATGTCATCAGAAGATTAACAGCAAGATTTTTGTCCTGCATTAATATTTGAAATTACTTAGGTTTTTTTTTTTCCCAGTGATATTTTTTGTGCATTCAAGTTGTATTTAATAGTATATGCAGTCCAGAGTTTTTTTAATCATCTGTTTGTATGTGCCCCAGATTTGACCTGGAGCAGAACCAGGCTCAGGACGAGGTACAAAGAGAAAAGAGTCAGCGGGAGAAACTGGCTCGCGAGAAAGACATTATGACCGGTGAGATATTTAACCTCCGCCAGCAGCTGCAGGTAAGCTTCCTCTTTCTTCTCCTCTCTGAGTGATACGCTGTAGCCCCGGCGTTGAACTTCTACTGTGTGCCTCTCGTCCGCAGGACAAGGACACAGAACTGTACGCCGCCAATGTGAAAATGCAGCAACTGGAGGCAGAACTGCAGGATCTGTCCTCCCAGGAGTCCAAGGACGAGGCCTCGCTGGCTAAGTTAAAGAAGCAGCTTCACGACCTTGAGGCGAAGGTGAAAGATCAGGAAGAGGAGTTGGATGAGCAGGCAGGATCAATCCAAAAGCTGGAGCAGGTACACGTGCTTCTATAGTTTTGAGATTTACTTTCAGAAATTTCACTTTTCCGAGACATGAAACTACTCCAAAAATTATTAATTCATGCTAATATCGCCTCCATACATCTTATGTCACAAGCTGCAATGCATGTCCTCATCTTGCTCTCAGGCTAAGCTGAGACTTGAGATGGAGATGGAGAGGCAGCGGCAGACCCACTCCAAAGAGATTGAGAGCAAGGATGAAGAG
The DNA here is from genome assembly GCA_903067075.1 of Micropoecilia bifurca. Classification (NCBI taxonomy): domain Eukaryota; kingdom Metazoa; phylum Chordata; class Actinopteri; order Cyprinodontiformes; family Poeciliidae; genus Micropoecilia; species Micropoecilia bifurca. The sequence continues at coordinate 23,591 of CAEGAF010084554.1, read as the reverse complement.
GTGGAGGAAATCAGGCGGTCGTGCAGTAAGAAGGTAGGCGTTGCTCATTTTCACTCTTTGTGCATTAATTTTTCTTATTCACATTCTTTCTTCTCTAAGCTATCAATTAGCCATGCCCGTTTAAAGCAGCACAGAGAAACAGACACCGATGTTGACAAATGAATCACAAGTTCATTGTATTTAGCCCAGCATATGTTTATAGATTTTTGTCCTTGAAACAGAAGCAAAAATTATTTTACATTATTTGTCATGCAAAAGATGAAAGATTTGCGACATTATCAAGAACCAAGTGACAATAGTTCTGTATTTTTTTCAGTAACCCTGGTGGATGGATATACAGTGCTTTGCAAAAGTGTTTACAGCCTTTGATATTTTTCCATTTTTTTTCTTTAAAAAACCCTTCAATATAGACATTTTATACAATGTCTATAATGTGTTGATCGAACAACATATTATAGACGTGTTGGACATAAAAGAAACGTACACGGTTTCCATAATATTAACTAAAATACAAATCTTATACACATAGTTTGCATTTGTATTCAGACCCTTAAGTTAACATAACTGCAGCTACAGTAGCAAATCTTTCAGGCTATTGCTTTTCCAGCTCTTTATATTATTCAAAGCACTTTGAACAGCCTTGGTGCTGAAAATGTGCTATATGAGCAAAGTTATCTAACCTTACAAAAGACTGAAATGTATGCCCATTCTTTTTCAAATGGCTGTCGCATTGGATGGAAAACATCTGTGAGAATTAATCAAACTGTCCATCAAATCTTTGTAACTGATTTATTCCTTGACTTAAAAAAAACTTCTATAGTGGCCTTTTTTTATTCTTTTCTTATGATTGACGCTAACCACAAAATGAACCACTTGAGGCCTAAATATGTACTATTTAGGTGACTTCTGAAAGCAGTTGGGTGCACTGAATTTTTTTTTCATGGATATTAAAGTGAAAGGGGTTAAATACAAACGTGGGCTACTCTTTTCTACGGTTTATTTGTAAAATCAAAATTAATAAACAAACAAACAAAAAGCAGCATCTGTATAATCTTCCATTCACTTTGTAATTTTGTTGGACTTTATCACAAATTCCCAATAAAATACATAGAGGTTTGCGGTTGAATACTTGGTATGATGGTGTGAATACTTTTGTAAAAACATCTATGTCTATAATAAAACTGAATTACAAACAGAAGAACATATTTTGCCAGATGGCATTAAGTGTTTGCAGCCCTAAACAGTGACATCTAACAAGATAGTTCATGATGTATGTGTGACTTTAACTGATATTCATTCCATGAATTTCTGACACTGTTGTGTCCTGCAGCTCAAACAGATGGAGGTGCAGCTGGAGGAGGAGTACGACGACAAGCAGAAAGTCTCACGTGAAAAACGGGAGCTGGAGTCCAAGCTTCTGATTGCCCAAGACCAGGTACTGCCTTAGCTCTTTGCCTGTGCGGCATAGTGTGTGCGATTTAAACGCGGGCCACTTGTCTTGATTGGAAATAAAATGCTTTTGAGCCCTGAGAGGTGCTCTAAGTTTAGATGGAGGCAAGATGGTCATGTGTAATAGTAATAACTACAGAAGAGTGATTCGTTATTCAGGTTAGCCAGAGGGATGTGGAGACGGAGAAGAGGCTAAAGAAAGACTTGAAGAGAACAAAAGTCCTTCTGGCTGATGCACAGATCATGCTGGACCACCTGAAGAGCAACGCCCCCAGCAAAAGGGAGATTGTCCAGCTCAAAAATCAAGTATGTCCTCCTGGGGATCGTTTTGCTTCTAATTCAAAAGATAACGGGATGACAGTACTGTAGCCTTTAATAAGTGACAAAAATAACCGAACAAAAGAGGCTTTTCAGAGTATAGAAATTGCAACAGTGAAGAAATCTTTCATCATATCCAGCAGGGATTCTTGATCTCGGCCCACTAACGTTTGTCCTTCGCTTCCTTCCTGCACGTTTCCCACTGTGCTTCGCAGCTGGAGGAGTCAGAGTTTACTTGTGCAGCAGCAGTGAAAGCTCGAAAGGGCATTGAGATTGAAATTGAAGATTTGCATATTCAAATGGACGATGTTGTCAAAACCAAGATGGCGGTGAGTTTTCACATCTTTTTCTTTTACACAGTGGAATAATTGAGTGTATGTTTTAACTAATAGAACTTTAGCTTGGTTTTCAGTTTATATCCAACACAAAATGCTTTTTTATCCAAAATGTAATTAACACTGTGTACATTTTGACCCGTTAGTGCCTACACTGTTTTTCTTCACATAACTGAAGCTTTTTTCTGTACTTGTGTTTTTTTTTATCCACTTTTCTAATAAGGAAATCCCCCCCAGAAACAACAATGTGTAATTACTTAAGGGCCTGTGCATATCAAATTCTCACTCTTCAAATTGCAGCAGGGTTCTCATTTATATGCATACAAGAGGCCATGCTGGGATATTAAAATAATAAACACCCTTTGGCATATGTCTGATTTGAACATTTTGCTCTAATGGTTAAATGAGCTTTGCTGAATGTTTTTCTTTTTTTTTGTTTCTCAGTCTGCTCATTAATAGCTGTCTCACGAGACTTCTTCCTACATTTTCGACTCATAGACTGAGGATATTTGTGTCTCTTGGGATGACACACAGTGTGCTGTGTGTCTCCGTTTTGGTTTTTAATTGCTACATTTATGGCAAGGGAGGATCTCGCAAATGTCTTAGATTAGAGAATTCATATTGAGAACTGGCGTTTTACCAGCTGAAACTCCAAATAGGACATCGCCAGTGCGCTGCACACACTGCACTTTCCCTGGCCTAAATGAGCCAATTGATTATCTCCAATTGGTGTCATCCTCCAGCCAGAACCCTGACAAGACTGTGTTTCAAAGCAGGGAGATGAAACTCTGGGACTGCTCTGGCTTTGGCTAATCACCGTTTATCATATTTAATAGCTCATGAATAAATCCTGACATTTTGTGCTAAGGTGTGTTTTTCTGTCCGTTTGTCACTTAGCTGGAGGAGCAGGTCAGCCGACTGCAGAGAGAGAAGAACGACTTGCAGTCTCGCATGGAGGAGGATCAGGAAGACTTGAATGAATTGATGAAGAAGCACAAAGCAGCAGTTGCACAGGTAGCTGAGCCTTTGAGGAATTTCAATCATCTGTTTGAATGGATTTGAAATGTCACCGCAAACACCGATAGTATTCTTAAGAAATGGGCCATGAAAAGATTTATGACCGGTCTACAAATTAGCGCATTCTGAGGTCTGGGAAATATCGACGCTCATTAGACAAAACGGAGACAAAATGCATTAAAGCCAAGCAGACCAGACCAAATCAAGTCAGACAACACACCATCTGGTAAAAGAAAATAACACCCCCAGAACAAATATGCATTCGGTCCAATGATGTTTTGTTTGTATCCATTTCGAATGCATCTGCTATATTTTGGTTGGAATCCTTTCTAATGCGAAGGCTTTTCTCAGACAGCAGTTTGTCTGTCCATTTGGTCTGTGTCTGTTTGCCCAAATCAGTTTTGTCAGCTGCCAGTCAGTCTGTTAGCATTTAGTCTGCTGCTCTTTTACGTCAGGTGGGCTAGTTAGATGGTGTTTACTTTCAGTCTGATCTAATCACATTGGATCTATCAGCATTTGATCTGGTTTAAACAGATTCTCTGGGTAAAAATAAAAATACCACATTATCAAAAGACAAAAATGTGACCTGGTCAATTTCACTAAACAACACAGCAACAATTATTGTCGTCAAAACATCACACAATACCACAACCTGGAGGTTCTCCATTGCTAAGTGTTGCTTCAAACAAGTCCTTAGTTAATTCCATTTGTTTTAAATAATTTTTCTTTTCTAACAGCTTATTGTCTTGTTTTTGTTTAAGTTAATCTGAGTCCCTTTGATATATGGTTCAGTCAATGGTTTCTAGAAACTCATCGTTAGCATTCGTCTTTGAGCATGTTATCCTTTGTGTGATAATCTTTTCCTGAGACATGAGGATGATCTAAAATGTACACCATACTTACGTCTTTAGTTGCACCACTTATCTACCATCTGGTTTAAAAATTAGACATTACAATTCTAAAGCCACTTCTTTTCTGCAGTACAGCTTCTGTGTCGAGGACATATTTTCTTTCTGACGCAGCATGTGCTTTCAAATCAGAGAGATCTGCTCTGCATCAAAACCGCATGACAAATTATTTTAGTTGAACCTGCTGTGTTCACGAGCCATTAACATGAAAACTAATTTTGATGCAAGATAATTGAAACATTTCCGAGCCACTCGAAACTCATCCATTCTTGTTTAATCATTCGTTTAAAGCGATTCTTGTTTTCTGTTGTGTTTGTCTGCATGTGCGTTGGTGTGATGTAGTCGGCGAGAGATTTGAGCCAGATCAGTGACCTGCAGGCCCAGTTGGAAGAAGCCACAAAGGAGAAGCAGGAAATCCAAGAAAAGGTACAGTAAGAAGTATTCATAAGCATCTGCACAGCAGTCTCTGGGGAACCTGCTCACTGCCTCAGCACTTCTCTCTGATTATGCTTCAGCTTTTCTGAGAGTACCACTGATTATTATGACCATGAATGCATGGTTTCTATGGCGTTTTTTTTTTCTTCTGAAAATTGCAAATGCAATCTACATGTAAATAGTACAAATCTGTGAAAATTCACAGCCAATGTGGGAAACTGTTCTTTCGCCTCTCCGTTCTCATATACAGCGAAGGCATGTGTCAGCAAACCATTACACTGAAGAAATTAAAGGACTCATTCAAGGCTTTTTCAATAATTGTCTGCCAACACGACCTCACCACTTCAGTCTCGGGGAGTTATCTCGTGTTTTTAGGATAATTTGATTCGAAAACACAAGAACCCTAAATGAAAAGTGGTAATTTGAAACCAGTGCACTGAGAAGTGCTTTCTGTATCGAGAGTCGGCTATTAAAGAAATGAAATGCGATAACGGAACATAACAAAAACAACACAAACAAATATTGGTCCTGTGCGTTATGATAATTTCTGTCAGCTAAGAAAAAAAAAGTGTTGTTCTGCTCTCACACATATCAAAGAGGCCCTTGCTGCTGTCGTTCACAGTTGAATCACTTTTTAAATGTCAAACTGTTTTTTTGCTGGAACCAGTGGGCCGCCTTATTCACAAGGCCGTCTGATACACGCTACGTTCTATTAATGTCATTATGTTTTGATGCACAATCTTTAACCTGTAGGTCTGATTGGACATGGAGCCCAGTGTTTTTATAGACACTAGCTTATGTGTTTTGTTTTATGCTCTACGTTTTTTCAAAGCTTTGAACTGCCAATAAAAGTCTTTGTTTATTTTTGAATTATACTTAAGAACTATAACAAAGGATAATATTAGTGTAGTGTTCAAAATGTTGTTTTATTTGTAGGACCTTCTTCTGCAACCATCAATTAAATTAGTTTAAGGTGACTTAATTCCATTTGTGAGCAAGGTCTGGCTCTTTAAAGTCAGGCTTTACCCTTTGAATGGTATGAAAACTATTACAGAGTTGACAATAAACAGTATTTACCATCTTATTGTAGGAATTCACACAGCTTAGCATCACTAGCATCTATGAAGCAGCCTTCTCTATATATTTTCTAGAGTTGGTGCTTTCTTAATATAGAGTCTTCCCTTGAAGTTTGGAGTACAAAAGGATAAAAAGGAAAAACTTTGGACTACGTTTTACTCTTTTTCTTATAATAACCTCTAATTGTCCTTGCATTTTCAAGCTGTGCAGTATTACAATTGCAAATAACTATTTACATGCAAATTTTTGGTATCCTGACCCTACTTTGCCAGTGATAGATTTGGTCAACTGAATGGACCTTTGCTACCTTTCATATGGATTTTAGTGCTAACATGCTAAAGTTCACGGGGAATAGCAGAGATATCAAAGAAGTGAAGGAAAAGAAAAAGGAGATATGTGATTTAATGGGGGCTAGTGAAATCTGTTCTTGAATGAATCATGGAAGTGTCTCTACATGGCTTCCTTTTAAGTAGCTTCTTACATCTCTGTGCTTCTGAATTAATTTTTAAACACCTCACTGATACTGATAATTGTGAACTGTCTTTTTTCTTTCTTTTTCTGGAAGTGCTTACATTTTGGCTAAAAATGAGAAAACTTGCAAAATAAAAATGAATCTTTTCTGAATTTTGAAGTTGCTCATAATTGCTTTCTGATGAACAATCTGACAAAGAAACACAGCATAGCACTGCAGGATGGGTTGGGGGAAAAAGCTGATATAAACTATATGTAGCCTGACTAATACTTTTAATGAATGTCTGGCTGGATCCTTTAGATGATTGTAATATGAATGGTGGTGAGAGACATAATGTAGCCCTATAACAAGTTTTGGCAATACTCCAGAACATGCAGACTTTCGACTCAGGAGAAATTGGTTATTGAGCATTCAGTGGGGTTCTGAGAAGAATGAGATCAGTGATCAATAATGGGCTGGAACAGGATTGGAAACAAGATGCTGCTGGAGAAATAATTCTGCTATCTTTAACCCAGCTTATGATATGTGAAGAGGTGATGTGCTTTTCTGTGTATCTGCGTTCATTTTAATTACTGATTCACCCACCACTTAACTTTTTACATCATATTTTTCTTTATTTAATTTTGTTTTTAGTCTGAAATCAAATGGCATACATAACTAGAGACTCATCAGGCATATTATTATTAATAATTACTTTTCCCTAAATTTTCTCCTCAAGTATTCATAATAATAAAATTTATCGTTTTACTTTGCTTGGTGCCCCGGATTGTTAGCTGTTGAATAATTTGGCAGTCACAAACTGAAACATGCCTTAAAACGTGATTTAATCTAAAGTGTTGTAAAAATGTATTCTAGTAAAGCTATTGAAAAGAGACAAAATTCAAAACCAGCAAAAATTCTGTTTTAATGGCACTGATAAATTGACCCGTTTATTGGTTCGAGGATTATTTATGTGATCACCATGCAAACTGAAGAATGTATTGTTAATAATCTTTCAACAGCTGTTACCACCTAAATAATTGTCTCCTTGTTTAAATTTGAATAGCTTTCTGGGATTTTTACTGCCTCTATGTTGATATTTAGACCCTAATCTGCTCATAAACCTATTTCTGTGACCCAACGTCAGTGAGAAGATGACTGTTGCTGAATCCTGTCATCCTTTGACCTTTTTCTTCTCCTACATCACTAGAACGGTCACAATTTTCACTTATTCATTTGAATATTTTAAAAACCAACAGATGGCTGACTTTGGCGTAATCATTCAGAAATCCAAGGGTAACAGTTTACTGACTCCACATCAGCATGTCAGCCTCATCAGGGCTGTATTTTGCTGCATCTTCTTTTCTTGTTCTCATGCAACATACTGAGCAGCGGTCGTACAGCTCAGCAACAAAAAGCTTTTTTTATTTGAATCTAAAAATTATGGAGCTACAATGGTTTTATCTGATTTATCCCATCTTTGAGCTGATTGGTTAAATTGCTGGATCCTGTTAGGTGTCAGCTAATGGTTGAGGCTCTGAATAAGTGTAGATTCATATGGTAAAAAGGTTAATGCATCTGATTTAGGCCTGTTTTTATAATAGAGCTTTTATCATGTTTCCCTAATGGAGTACCATTTGCTCAGAGGGTAACCTTTCTGGTGTTAGGTGTGACATATATTAATGCAAAGGAATTTTCTTAGCTGATGGATCGATGTTGTGAAATGAATTTTGTCTGAGCTGCTGAAGCTGAATTTAGTTTAACTGCAAAACCACCAACATTCCTATATGTCATTAAACTGCCTGAGGAAGTAATTTTACCCCCTGTCAATGCAGCCTTCATAACGACAAAGATGACATTTCTGGAGGCATTATTTTTCTTACTTTTCAGTCTTGCATATATATCTATTTTTTGCAGAAGAGAATATTTATATACATATACGTTTTAAGGAATTTTCATGCAGGATTCAAACTTGTGTTCTTACAATTAATAAAAAAGAAGATACAATTTAACTATTTATGAAAGGTGTGTAGCAAGCTCCATTATTTTCTTTGTTATTTTATTATAGATTATTTACAAAGTAGATGCTTGTGTTTCAGGCAAAACACCCTGTTGAAACTGTTGACAACCTAATACTGGTAACCAGTCCAAGCCTTTACATGGGCCAAACCATGGTTATCTCTCATCATAACACACAAACATTGGTTATTTGATCATTTTTAACCATATTAGTGGATCATGCATGGTTGTTTTATTTTCTCTGAGTGTTGGCTCTATCTGCCGTAGACTGGCATCCCTTCCTCTCCCCCATTTCCAACTGGGATAGAAACCAGTGTCCCTGCGACTCTGTACAGGATAATGCGGGTGTAGCTGATGAGTGGATGGATCTGCACTGGATTAAACAAATACAACCATCTGCTGCAAAAACAGTGTGCAGCTTCAGCCACTCCCGAACACCGCAGCGCATTCCTGCTTTATTAAAATGTACGTGAGCTGAAGCCACTCGAGGCCCACCCTTCAGAATATTTCTGGCTACACTTAAGATGCACAGCAGGCTGCAAGTCACTGTTAAAATGTGCCAGAGTAGGCACTGATTGTTATCTAAAGCATCTGACCTTGAAGTGGTTATCTCATTCCCAGTAGGAGGGAAATCTGGCTTCTTCAGAAATATCAAAGGAGAGCTCCAAATCCTCCTTGTCTCAGATGCAGAAGTCCCTCATTAGGTGCCCTGCTGCCTTTCGGGCCAGTTTTGTTGTGACGTGTCTATCTTCCTTTTATCAGTCATGGAAGAAAAAAGGATTTAGATAGAACAAACGTGCTTTGCATGAAGCTGAAGCCTCTTTCAAAGCCTGTGAAATTACCGTGACTCACTGTTACTCAGCCTGAACCACAAGCTTTTTTTTTATTCTGTTTTTTTTTTTTTTGACCATTTTAGGTAGAGTGGAGGCTTATCTCAAACTCATTATTCATACTGGATGCATCTTATTTATATTTACCTAGACAGAATAAATTAACTCAAATTGGGTGAAAAAGTAAACAGCAATCTATTTTAGAAGATTTCAAGATCAAGACTTCCTCTTAATGTTTAAATATCTCACAAAAAGAGGGCGAGGGGAGAAGGGGGGGAGGGGCAGTAAATAAGGAGGAAGTTTGCAGCGACTATTGCTCCTCAGAAACTGACTTTGAATATTTATATCTCTGCCTGGTGTGTGATATCCTTCCAGCTCCATTCACTCCAGAGCCAGTTAGAGTTCCAAGAACAGTCCATGGTGGAGAAGTCGCTTGTGAGCCGCCAGGAGGCAAAGATCCGCGAGCTGGAGACTAAGCTGGAGTATGAGAAGACTCAAATTAAGCGCTTGGAGGTGAGATGCTCCTGCTTGTCTCATCAAATGTAATAAACATGTTCTGTGACAGCAGAATATAATGTATATATTTATATATAAGGATAGAAATTGGACTTTTTATTTTTTATAAATCTTATAAGAAACAATTATGTTGTTTTTCCAGTAAGTTGTGGTATAGCACGCTTCACATAACCCATTTTACTGATGATAGGAAATGCGTCCAACAGGAAATAATATTTTGATTAGTATGTAAAGCAATGTACAGTATAAACAAATGTGTTCTTGATTTTTTTTAAGGTGCTGATAACATATTTGAAAAATATCTATTAAATAGTCATTTATAAATGCAAACATTAAAAGTTTTCCATCATTATATTTTATTATATAAAGTCGACGCTTTCTCAATGTATTCAAATATATTAGCAACTAATATATTTGCTGTTAAGTCGGAACGTTGTGCTAACCACATTCCTATCGTTTGCTTGCCAGAGCCTAGTGGGCCGTCTGAAGGAGAACCTAGAGAAGATGACTGAGGAGAAAAACCAACGCATCACAGCAGAAAACAGGGAGAAGGAGCAGAATAAGCGCATGCAGAGACAGATAAGAGACATGAAAGAAGAAATGGCTGAGCTGTCCAAGAAGGAGGGGGAAGCAAGCAGGAAGAAGCACGAACTGGTAAGGTTTTAGCTTCCTTGGTAACCTCACCTGTATTCAAATGAGCTTAAGGAGGAATGATGCCTGTTATGTGATGTTTTTAATTTGCCAGGAAATGGATATTGAGAGTTTAGAGGCAGCAAATCAGAGCTTACAAGTGGACCTTAAGCTGGCCTTTAAAAGGATTGGGGACCTGCAGGCGGCCATCGAGGATGAGATGGATAGCGATGACAATGAGGACTTGATCAACAGGTACACTCCAGCTTTGAAGCTGTGAAAATTAATGTAGACCTTTTGCATTCTGGGCATTTTACCATGTTACTGGCAAGAAATGCACAAACATGTTAATGTTGGCAGTGTACCAATTGGATGAGGTCCTACATTAATGCTTTTAGGGTTGCCAACTTTTAGAAATTGATATAGGGAGCGCTCACTGCGCCACCCACTACTCCCTCTTCTTCTCTGTACTGTGGGGGAATAAAGTATTTGTTCCTTTTTCGCTCTATAATGTAGGCCGTTGCAAAGGAAAATACAAAATTTTATATTAAACCGTTCTAAATTCAGCCAAATTTGCATTTTGGAGTGTCAGGAAATTGTAGTAGATACTGTTGCTATGCCAAACTTTCAGGCTCTAGGTCCAACAATGAAACTGGCCAATGTTGCTGAGGGATTTTTACAAACGGCATTCTCTGTTAGTTTGTGTTTTCAAGTGCTCATATAACAAAAATGAACATATTTCACATATTAGCTGATTTGTTGATCATCTTAAAATGCTAGAACATTCTTCATGCTTAACCCAGACACAGGGTCTCTTTGTCATTTGAAGATTGGTTTTACATAAAAGTTCAACATTGCAGTTTGTTGGGTTTAGATTAAAATGACAAAATTAAATTTCTCAGCCTTTGACTTAGTTTTTAATTATTTGCTTTAATACTACTAATAAAAATCTCAATAAAGTCAAATTAATGTTCTCATTTTAATAGTCTGAGACCCTTAAGATGCAATTTCTGAATATCATCTGGGTATGCAATTCATTTAGATTTCTTAGTAATGTTTTCTCCAATGGTCCTGTTTATTTTAGCCTGAAACAAAACAAAAGAGTGTACAGATAATTTTTATAGCAGGCAGTTTATTTTGGTGTGTCATAAATTTAATTATAGCAAGAAAGAACATATTTTATTAAAGAAAAAGTACCTCACTGTTTTCTGATTCTAGTCATTCAGATAGTGAAAGGCTTCTAAAAACATTATGATCAGTATTGATATTCAGTTAGCTACATTTGTTTTTGCTAGGATCTTAACATTTGTGTCATTAATACTCTATTACCTTTTATTTAAAAAAATGCTTGTTAATTTCAGGATTTCCCTTGGTTTGATAAATGAATGAACCACTTGATATGTTGTATTTTAATGCATAGTGGCTCTTTAAATACCAAATATGGGAAAATTTTCTATTTTAAGGGAAGGTTGGCAAACCTGATTTATGCACACTGCTTCACCTTTCCAGTTTACAGGGACAGAAAAGAGTCGAGCCATCATTAATGTTAATAATCCCAACTGTCTTTCATGCTGTGAGTCAAACTCGCTGCTGCGTAAGGGTCTGTTCCCTTTGCTTCAGTACACACAATTGCAGTATAGCTAAAGGCCTAACAAACTACAAAAACCTGCTGCTTTTCTTAGCAGGCTGTCAGTCATCTCTACATACATTTCAAATCTCTTTTGTACTCTGAGTCATGTGCTTTGTCTGCTCCAAAAGTACTCCTCAGAAGGTTTAATTCAGCTTCCTGCCTCTGATCTTTTGTCTCTTTGCTTTTTTCCTCGGTTGTTTGATTACCGCCTGCCTCTTTACAGTGAGGTTGAGGGTTATGCATGCTCTGAACTCAGGGAAGTAAACACCGACTGCAATAATACAGACCTCCAAAAGGAAGACATTACAAACAGCAGCTCTGTTTACAGAACAATACATGGTTATTTTCATGTGTTTGTATTAGTGAAAAAAATGTTTTACTATGGTGATATCTCATTTTGTCCTCCTTTTGCACTGTTATTTGTGTATCTCACCTTTGCTGTTTCTCTTTTCCCTTCCCTTCTTGGTGTCATCCTCACTTCTGGCAGTTTGGAAGACATGGTGACAAAATATCAAAAAAGAAAGAACAAAATGTGAGAATGGAAAAATGCATCCTTTGTTTCTGTCGTCGTGTGTTGGTTGAATTTTTTTTTTCACACCAATTTTAACCACAGGGGAGAATAATGCACTATTCCTATTCTTTCACACTTTAGTTTTCTCCCGCAGTAGCCCTGTAAAGAGAAAGCATTTTAAACCGAATGAAAAGCACTCTCTGTGTTATACATCTCAGATAAAAGCTGCATTTAAACGATGGCCCCATGTTTGATTTCATTTTATTTTATTTTATGCCAAGTATCTGCAGGTGTACACAATTTGCCTCACTGGAGATTTCAGGCTTGTTTGGCAAAATTGGCACATAAATAGATGATATATTGTAATTGAAAATGTCAGTCACTCTCCCTTAAACCAATCTCTATGCTTTGGAAAATATGTCTTAGAAGAAAAATAGTATTATAAAACAAACCCTTGGTAATACTGCATTCTTATCCCCCTGGTTTTTTAAAAAAAAATTTTGTTTATTTATTACATCAAACATTTTTTGAAGCTTGATTGCATGCTATCAAGTGTTTAGGATTAAGGGATTAGGATGTTGGATTCAACTTTAGTAACTCCTGCAGCTTTTCCAAAGCATGTGCAGCAGGTCCAGTCACATTTTAGAGACATTTACAGCCTGTTTGACATGTGATCAGGAGGAGGTTGAATCTAATCCATCGTGCTCATGTGAAAATATAACATCTAACTGACTTGAATAATACATCTAGAATAACATATCATGCTATAGTTGCAAGCTTACAATGCTTTTTACAAAGCAGCTCAACTGTAACAAGCCAATATTGGCTGGTTAATTAGGTCCTCTCTCCTCTTTTAGGCATCTTTACAGAAATGCTGCTCAGAGCTTGAAAGTATAATATTAAAAACGGCATAAAGTTACTCAGCATGACAGGCAGCTCTCCCATAGGTTTCCACCTAATGACCGTGTTTTTCTCAGCCTGCAATATTTCCAAGTAACTCAATTAGTCCTTTTTGCAATCAAGTTAAAAAAGTGTATCAGCCTTCGGAGAGGGGCAGGTTCAAACATTTTGAGAAAACTATGGCCACTCCAGCACTTTCTGTGACAAGAAGAAGAAACACGACATAAAACGTTTAGCTTTTTAAAAAAGTTGATGTATCTTGATACTGGTAACAGTCCCATGCCTAGCTTCATATATCTAATTTAAGATGAAATGACACAAATGATACTGTAGTCTTACATAAACTTGTTTAACAGACAAAAGTGAAACAACAACAACAAAAATCATTTAAGTGTGTTGCACACAAAAGTCAGCTATTCTATTTTTTTTTAAAATGTGATTTGCCATACTGGCTGTAATGAGATTTTGTGCCATGATATTTATATCTCTCTTCATTCTACAGTCTGTTTTGTAAACCATCAATCATCTTTATTTATCAATGTAAAATGATGAATAGACCTGAACCTCTGTTTTAGGAGCACTGAACAAAAATTCTATAAAAAAGTTCGACATTTATGACATTTTTAGGTCTTTTAGAGAAAATGCAAAAAATAATATATTTTCTCAAAGCTTTAGCACCACATTAGAAATAGACGAGCATAAAATCCAATGTGTTGACAGTCAAGCCTGGACCTGTCCATATTCTGATCTAGGTAATTTGTGAAAACATTGTTGTATTTGTAGATACAAAAAAGGTTGATTAGTTTAGTTTTTACAGAAATTTTTCAGCATCTCATGCGCTCTATTTATTTCTACACCCCAGTTTTTTAGTGTACCACTTTTTTGATGATCCATTCAGTACTTGGATTGCATCCTTTATGTAAACTGTATTGAATTGGATGTGACTTCCATGTGAGCTGGACCCCTGCAACTGTTGGGAGTGCAACTGTTTGATATTATGATGAAGGCCCTGAGATTGTATATCAATGAATACACAGTCAGCATGTTGTGCAAAACAATAGCACTGCAGTGCACCACTAAATGTTTTAACTCAAAGCTCAGCTGTTTTCCATGCATGCAAGCTTCCCACTACTAATCCAATCATATTTAATCACTATGTTGAGAGAACATTAACTTCAAAGCAAAAGTTTGTTTGGTTGTTAAAATGCCTAGTGACTCTTTGCAATTGTTAATTGTGTCTAAGACTGATTGCCATTTTTTTATGTTTTGAATGTTGAAAATATTTTGTGACTTTTCATTAAGATATTTAAATCTGTGTGTCCTGTCTGGCCGTCCTTGGTTTCCCCCTTTTCAATATCTGATTTGTCTCATTCATCATACTTAGATTATTATTTTTTGTCGCATTTTCATCTGAGCACCCATGTGTATCGGTGTTTTTCGTTTTTTAATTTTTTTTTGCCGTGCAACTTGAGTAAAAGAGCAACGATTTGCCGTGTTTACTTAATCACATTTCTCCTCCTTTCAGCACCACTGCATTAGCAGCATGGATGAACATTAATGGAGGAGGTGATTTTTCTTCTAATAATGAAGTGGAATTTCCACATGATTTGAGGCCCTCTCCCATATTTTCAGTCTCCGCATTTGAAAACAGAGGTTATAATAGCGACTCGATTATTATTGTAGGGAGAAGATAATGTAAGTTAAATTACTGTTGTTCAGGCTTCAGGATTTCCTCCTCTCACATTGCAGCACTGAACATTACAAGACACTTCGATGCTTTACTGACTGGTTGTGTTTTATTTTGTTTTTGTTTTTCCACCTTTCCACAAGGTGATTATCATTGTGACTACAAAGGGTAATGAGTTTACAAAGTGTGTCATGCCCAGACTTTTACAACTAATTGTCAGAACTAGCATAAAAATACCGTTTTCTTCTGGTTTTAGCAAACTGATAGCACCAAGCCATATGGGACTCGGTGCTGAATGTAAGTATTTGTGACAAAGATTTACAACTGGTGCAGGCAAATTGTCAGAAGCGATTAATGTTGACTTCACAAGTCCTGAGGCTTGTTTGTATCTGAAAGCCTCTGGACTGGTTTCCTAGTATTGTGCGACCAGGGACAAATCAGTTGTGACACCGTTTTTACAGCACTCAATTGCAAGCCACCTTTTATTTTTGCACGCTTGTATGTGTCGGAGAAAGGCTGTGGAGAAGAGTTTGCCACTGGCTGGTTAAGAGTTGTTTTTCTTTCTTTTTTTTTGTTTAATGTATCACATTAAAAAGTCACACTATCACAGAGCTGACAAATGGGCAACATGTGTAATCAACTTACTGGTATTAATGAGACTATTATCTTCTTTTTGATGGGCTTTTATTGGTGGTAGTTAATAAGCAGCCATGAAGAGAGAGGGGGTGGAAAATAAACAGGTGAGAAGAAGCTCAGTTTTTATTTTTGCCTTTGAAGCACCTCGAAAGTTTTGAATGTTGTTTAGAAAGTGCTTCTATTTTGCTCTCTTTAAGTAGCAGTGCTTCCTGTTTAAACAGAATATATCATAGTTATATATACTGTCTAAAGCTAGTAATTGTTGAGCTTGTCACAGTTTTCTTAGCTGAACAATGTGCGTTACTATGTAACATTATTTTGTACTTCATCACTTGATAAATAGTTGGAAACCATAATAAGTCTTTGTGGAGAGCCATTCTCGTCTGCCATTATCTGTTGGGGTAGCGGCATCAGAACAACCTGATAAAGAAGACTGGTTCTGTTCCGGAAACAACTCCGGATCCTCTGGAGATTTTTTTCTTTTTTTGCATAAAATCAAGAAAATTACAGACAACTTCTAAGCATGCTCTTCATGAGACTGTTATACTGTAATAGTGTCTTCAGTCAGAGGTGTTTTCATAGCCATTGTAATACAGACGGTTACAGGAGGCCCTTCTTGCCCACAGCATCATATCAGCCACCTCTACATCTCTGAAGGAAATTGTGTAGCATGAGTTACAGTGACATTTAATTTCTCTCTGGTATTAAGATATTTTTGGATGGAATTGAGCAAACCGTAAGTCCACCTAAATAATTTCCAAACAACTACAAACCTACGAAAAGGATATGAACCTTCCATCTTGCTTATTGCAAAATTCAGAATCTCACTCCAATCTTTTCAGGCTAATTGATACAGCCGTCAGGCTTCACCAATGTAATATAGAGTATGATGGCATTGAACTTGTTTGGCTGAAAATGCAGCAACTGTTCTTATCAGCCTCTTGTAAAAGTGCAGATGTTTAATATCCACGACCTTGAGCTGCTTTTATATAAAAACTAAAATGAACAAAAACATTGGATGTGTCTTGACTAGCTGTTAGCCATCTATTGGGGATTTTTTATTTTACTTTGATACACACTTATGTTGATATGACACTATACAAGTAGGTTATTGCACTTACAAGAAAGACATTTTTTTGTTTTCAAATATTTCTGGAATAATATTAATCTTTACACTGCAAAGATTGACAATAAACATGCATATGGTTTGCAGTAAACCTGTTGATTTAATAATTTACTTAAATCTTTGCATCAGAATTAGTAAGCAGATGCCATATAGTTATGAAATCAATATGTTAAGACTGTTTTACCAATAAAACAGTCTTATAAATTAAACAATATTGCTTTTTTTTTGTCTTCAGATCAAAGTGATTACATGATGCCATACATTTTTTGTTTGTTTTACATTTAGTTCAAATACCATGATAACTTTTCCTTTTATCATTTTACGGTTGTTACACCCTGAGAATCATATAATGGCCTAAGCCTTCTAAAAAGCCATTTCCTCTAACACTCTAATGCCTCTTTCTTCACAACCACCTTTATAAGTAGCCATCTTGCTTTCTTTTTTTTTCTTTTTAGGCCAGTTGTAAAAAAATAAATAAATAAAAGTGAGGCAGAAGCTTGCTTTGTTATCTGAGGAGGAAAATGACTGGATGTGAGTCATAGCGTTTGGGGACAAGGGGGACAGGGGGTACGGTTGAGTGCTGTGCAGTGGGAGACCTTCCCGTACATTAAGGCAAGTACTGCATGAGGACGACTGATGGAGCCCAGCAGCAGCGTGCCTGTCATTTCACACCTCTTGGAACATTGTGCTTGCACCTTACGAACATTTTACGGCATGTTCCAGGGCTCGGATAGATAAGCTTGTCCACAAAGACAGATCTGTGAAGTGCATCACTGTTTCTCATTTTTTAATACTAGGCAGCTCTGTGCGTAGTTCAGTGATATACAAGGCCAGATTTATGAAACATGGCTGTTTGAAAATTACTGTAGCTAGGGCTATAAATAATAGCACAGCCAGCCATTAATCACGTGGAGCTCAAAATTGCAGATGCTTTACAACAGCGCTGTCATCACTGGTTTGGATATACAGTCTGTCGTCTTGCAGCTAAGAATTGTATAGTGCAGGATGTCAGTTTTTGTGACGGACCTTAGCACGCTGTCAAACATACTTTAGGCCTACGGAGCATATGGGTATCTGCTATGTGCAAATGTATTCTCACACATAATGAAACCAAGGAAAGGGAGCACATGTACTCAAGTTACAAACAGTATGTCCTCAACACCAGAGCTATTCTCTCTTGATGCCTTTCAGCCATGATGGTTTCCTGCCAAATTAACCTTCCAGGAACATTACATTATTTAAAGTATCCACCACAAATCTGAATGAGCAGACACCTCATCCAGGTGGGATCTGCTTTTTAATTTTTTTTTATCTTTATTTGTTGGTTTGTGTGTATTGATCGTGATGTCAAGCTAAGAGGCCACAAGGCTGCCTGGTGGCTCTGCTCCAATACCAATCACCGAGGGACAGAGGACGTGCAACACAGATGCTCAAAGCTTAGACCCAACAAAACAAGTTAATTATACCTCCAAAGGCCGTGAAGCTTTTGGAGGTATAATACCTCACAAAGTGCACTTCCACTGGTGCTTTTGCAATGCAGTTGTATGTTGAAAGGATGTGAATTTTTCTTTTCTTTTTTAGACCGAAAATTTATGGAAATGATGGAATCACAGCTGTTGCTTAACTGTAGCCTGTCTAATTTTCCTTGGGTTGTTACACTATCCCCCATTATTACGAGGAAGACTACAAGTGCAAAAGCTCGGCCAAAAGCTCTGGAAATGTGACAACTAATAATTATTTTTTTCAGCGTAACTTTTGAACTTTAACATTTTGTAGAATATTTCTAAATGGTAACAAGTATCTCTGAAAAGTTTGTTGATTCTAAATGGTAAAACAAGAACTGACTATTTGTTCTGTGAATAGCTTGCAGACATTTGCAGATTTAGGAAAGATGTGTAAGGAATTAAATTTGGTGTTAGCACAAATTACAGTGTTTTGCAAACGGATCCATCCTCCCTGAACTGTATCTTATCTTGCAAGCACCATGTTTCATACACTAGACTGGATTCTATTTGATGAACATTGCAGGAAGTAGATCATAGTTATCAAAGAAATTATGCTTTATGTGGTCTTCATATTTTAAAAATATCTTAAAAAGTGTGACCTGCATATGTATTCAACCTCCTTTTACTCAAATACCCTTAAATGTAATCCAGTTGATTCAGTGCAAAAGGCTATAAAACTGCATGTCATCCAAAGATGACAATCACCATGGTGATTTATAATGGTTGTAGCATCATTCATGCTTTTCTTAAGCAGGTACAGCTGATAAAATTTGATTAGAAGAGGTTTAGACCTCAAGATATTCAAATGGTCAGAGTTAGTAAAATTTTCCATTTCTAAATGTGTAATGCATGGAGGATGCATACCCAAAAAGGTGTGCAGATTTTAATGCTGTTAAAGGCGATGCCTCAAACTACTGAGTCAGGGTGCCTGAATACAAATGCACATCACACCATTCGCTTTTTAATAGTTTAAAAGTTCAAAGCCATTTATCACATTATTTCCATTTCATAATTACGCAGTACTTTATGTTGTTCTATAACATAAAATCCTGCTAAGTTCAGTTTAGGTTTAAGTTGTGTTGTGAATGTTAAAAAAAACAGGCAATAAATACTTTTGCAGAGCACTGCACCTTACTTGAAAAGTGTAAAAAATATATGTATCTGATTTTTAAAAAAACTTGCTTGATTCTTCACAGTGGAGAGGGAACAGAAACTGATTCAGAAGTGGAGGACCGGGTGGATGGAGTTAAGTCATGGCTCTCAAAGAATAAAGGCTCCAGCAAGACTTTGTCTGATGAAGGAAGTCTGAAGAGCACCAGGTTAGTCCTTGCATTCTTTGTATCGTATCTGATGATCGTCTAGTGATTAAACTACCTCAATTTCCTATCTTCAAAAGGCCCACGATTACCTGGGGCATTGTGCAACAGAAGGAAGGGTATCTCATATGATTAGGTGTCAGCTCTCTTTTCCAGTAATCTGTCTAATGACAGGAGGTGGTGTGGGGAAGCGGCTGCTGTCACATTTATTGAGGTGGCCTGTGGCCAGTTGGCAAGCCTGCCAAATGACGCTTCTGACTCTGTCAGATAGGTCCTTTCACTAGTTGATTGCCTCGGTTATAGCAATGTATGCTGTGCACAACAGCAATAGTCAGAGGTACGGGTTCCAAGGACAAAATGAAAATGACAGCATTGCGCTGCCAAAAATGTAAAATCATCCCAGCCACTGATCTGGAGACAATGTTTCACAAAGCCAAAGATTAGGATTTATCATTTACATGTACATCTTTCCTTGTGGTTATCTCTAGTGTCAATTTTGTTACGTAACATTCCAGATATGCAGCAAATGCAGATGCCACAGAGATGAAAGAAGGTAAGGAGAAGATGAGTGACGGCAGCAAAGATAAGAAGGAAGTAGAGCAGAGCAGATCAGTGTCTGTCATGAGTTCCCTTAGCTACAGAAAACGCTCCAACTTGAAGGACTCCATTGGGGGCACAGGAGACGAGAATTCGCTGTTCAGTACTCTCAAAGAACAGCCAAATATACCGGATCACACTGCAATGCGCAAAGCAAAGTCAAAATCCGGTGAACTCCAGGAAGACAGGAGAAAAACTCAGGCTGAAGAAGATATGGATGACAACGGCTCGGTCATCTCTATGGCCTATTCTGAAGCCACAAGCCGAGCCAGGAAGGGCTTAGAGTCCCGCTGGACCTCTCGCAGCACCCCGGAGTTCGATACGGAGTCCATGGTGTCCTCAGTAGCTCCAAGCAGGGTATCCACTAGGAGAGGGATGCTGGACATGGATGATGACAATAAGTCAACCATTAGCAGCGTGAGTCGCGCAAGCCCCCGTTCTCTACGTCGCAGCAGCTCTTGGAAAGATGACAAGCGAAGCAGCTCTCGCTTATCCGTCGCCCGCAGCTGTGGCCTCAGCGAATTTGGTCTGCATGTAAATGATGACGATGATGCCCACAGTGTGGCTTATGGAGAAGGGAAACATTCACCCTATAGTCCCCGGTCTACTAGTCGGAGCTACTCTACTCCACCTCAACCACGCTCCTCAGACAGCAATGCTCTCGAAGCTTCTGACATTAAACCAGTCACACACCGAAACTACTTGGACCCTGACCTGGAGGCTGCAATTAATGAGGTGCTAAGCTTCAAGCCCATCAAGTTCAAGCGAAGCAAACTGGACGAGTCGAGTGGTGATGAGAACGAGAAGAAGGGCCAAGGAGGTGAGGACAGGCGAAAGATGGGGGAGGATGAGGGCACGTCAAGCTGGTCCACCACCCCCCGCAGTCGTAAGGATAAAAAAAGCAAAGTCTCATCTTCTGAATCCTCTTCCTCCTCCTCCTCATCCTCCTCGTCCTCAGACGGCCGTCACAGCAGAAGGAGCACAAAGGGGAAAAAGGACAAGAAGTCCAAAAAGAAATCCAAGAAAAAGCAAAGTGAATCGGAAGATTCCTCTTCTTCCACCGAGTCCTCCAAGTCATCCTCTTCAGATTCAACCGTCTCTTATCGAAGTTCCAACAGTGTTAAGAAGGGCCCAAAACAACAACATGATGATGAAAAGGAGCGCTCCGCTCATGGGCAAACTAGCAAAAAAGAAACCAAGAAGAAACAGAAGAAGGTGGATAGCTTGGTGATGAAGTACCTCTACAGGCCTGACAGTGACTGATACCAACAGAATAAGGTGACGCATGGTGTGCTATCTAGGAGCCTGGCATGGATTAAAAAGAATTGAGGGTCTTCTCCTCTGCATACTAACTTTGCTGTGTGAGATTTAATATTTTATATACTACCTCTGATACGCTAATGTTTGCTTGTACAAGATGAGTCATACCCCCTTATTTCATTTCAGACTAGTCACATTTCCCTTTAAGTTTTAAAGAGCTTACTTTAATGCTTTTTCGGGCTCTTAATTCGCTTTGATTTGAAGTGCATTATCATATGCTGTCATCACAGCCCACGACAAGCTAAGATTGCCTTCCATAAACAGAATATAAACAGTGCAATTACCAGCATTTGCTCACCTTTGACTGCATGTGTCTGTTGATTTTCTGTCATGGTATTCCTCCATTTTGAGATTGGCGCTGATTTAAGGCTGCTTTGGTCTTGGCTTCTCTCATACTGGGTTATCTTTCAGCATCAATACGAACTAATCTAGATTTATACTAAATGAAGATGCCAAAACTATTATTGAGAGCAGGTAAAATAACTGCTTCCTACCTTCAACCAAACCTCACTTCAAAAGTCTTTATCTGTCCTTTTAAGGATGCCTATGTTGTCAATACTGCAAACACATTGCCATCCTCATGGGATTTTGGATTTCATGTTAAAATGGGTTGAAATTCTTCCTTAGACTCTTTACAATTTCACATATAAATGCTACAACCGTATTAAATTGCCAACACTTTCACACAATGTTCATATACAACCCAACAATTTAGTATTTTTCTCACCATGTTGTCATGCTTTTGACTATATTTTTCTTAAAGAAAAAAAAAGGATTGTTTTTGCTTTTATTGTGTAACTGTAGTCATGCTAGATTGCTGTACACACACACCAGCTTTGCATCTAAATGACACCATAATTACCTTACTGGTTCCATTCCTGTCCAGTAGTGAAAGACATATCTGCAAATGTGAGACTTTTTCCTAATGTTGTTTGCTAATGCTATAAGTGCACGGTGTTGAGAGAAGGAGTCTGGCTGTGACTTTTTCTCCTGCACAGAGATTGGATGAAAATGCTCCACCAGGCACATCGCACCTACAGTGAAAAGAAAAATTGGTGTAATTTTGGCTGCCTCATTGCCAGACACTTTGCTTTATAAATTAAGTGTTGAAATTAGCTTCAAGCTCCAACTGCAGTCTATTTTAAAATGATATTTTACAGATATTTTGGGAATCCGTGTTTATATTTAGAAGTACAAAATGACAAAATTGATGGTTTCACCTTAGAACTAAATCAGCTTGTCCAAAGGATGCTGACAAATGTAGGGTTGTAACAATAGCTCAATTGAAACAAAAGCACCATCAAAACCTGTACAACTGCAGAAACTAACAAAAAAAAAGCTGTGGTGCAACACAACCAGCTGCTACAGGAAGTTAGAAAAGCGAACACATTTCTATTAGGTTTTAGTAGTAATACTTTGGAGTACCCACTACTTTTGAATTTCTTTGTAGTTGAGAGACATGCATTTAAATATAAGAATTTCTAAAAAAAAAAAAAACTTAAAACTAACCAAAAAACTCCAAAGCACTTTTCTATTTATGCCTAATAATGCTAGAATAATCTACCCCAGTCTCAAATCGGATCATGATGATCTGTGTTGTTGTTTAACAAACTCCTAAGTCTTTCGTTCAATTGAAGGAACAGACACACCGGTAGGTGGTGGCAATAGAAGATATTCCTAGAACTTTGACGAGTTATATTTCCATACCACTTTGCTATAAAAATGAAAGAGATTGGATTTAAAATACTTTGGCTCCACAAAGTTCAGACATGTTTGTTTGACTGAGACTGAGTTCAGATTGGATTGTTTACCCTCTCACATTTGCAGGCTCCAGTCTTCACCTCTACTCACACAAACAGATTTTTTGGCTGACTTGCCCTGCCAACTGACCAAGATTTTCCCCCTCGACTGGGAATCTGTGGTAAAATCGGGCAATAAATGGCTTAGTGGTTTCCCAAATTTATTGATATCACAGTAAAGGAGACTAAATGCAAATGTATGCACTACTGTGTGTTTGTCTAATAAATTAAATACCAACAAAACACAGAGGTTTTGTAAAGTGTGAAAATGTGAAAAGAGTATTACCACATTTGTAAGGCACTGTACCTCTGCAGAGTGGAATTTTTAAAGAAATCTGTTTTAATGTTGAGTGTGTTCATCCTAACATTTTTTTTGCATGCAGAAAGCAAAAAGCTTTTTCCATTAATACAATACGCAAATGTTTTGCATATGCAAACTGATTCGGTCATTTGCCTACCACAGTGCATGCTAGGGGTTGAACGACTACATATTTTTTAAGGTCGACTACATCATGACAATAGTCGAGTCGATGTCGACTAGTCGCGGTGACGTCATAGTGACGTAAGCGCAAAAAACTT
>CAEGAF010084524.1:0-15040 GCA_903067075.1 Micropoecilia bifurca | reverse complement strand
GAGACGGTAAAAAGGGAAATAGGACAAATACTAAATTTGACTATGGATTGGGAAATACATAAAGTGATTCTAGAAGAAATGCATCTTCCGACAGAGAGTACTGAATATATGCTTAGAGCCCTGGTGTTGATTGCTCATAAGGTGATCACTGTGAACTGGCTGAAACCACATCCACCTACCTTGGAACAATGGGTTCAGAAGCTGAAGACTGTCAACCTGATGGAGGATATTACAGCAACTCTAAGGTTGCGGAAGGACATTTATAATAGAAGATGGACTTCTGTAAATCAATATCTGGAACAAAAAACTTGATTTTCTGTAATAGTGTAAGGAAAGAGGGGAAAGGGGGAGCTTTAGAAGATGTATGTTTGATTGTCATATCTGTAATTGTGTTGCAATGTAAAAATGCATAAGAATGGATCTTGTCAAGGAATTGTTTAAATAAAAGTTCAAAAAAAAAAAAAAGAATGATTTGGTTCAGGAAATGCAATCAACATGTTTTGATGACCCTAAAGACCTATCGCATAACAGGTCACTTTTATAAATCTGATTTTTATTTTTATTCAAAACAGCCTTAACAGCTGGTCAGATTTCAAGAAAGATTAATCCAGTTAAATGCAGGACAAAACCAGAAGAACATCTTTTGAATGCAGCAAAGGACGACTTGTAACGTAACAAAATCCACAATGAAATTGTTTAGATCACAATATTCTCTATTAGAATGATCCAGGCCATAAGCAAATTTAAAAATCTATGGCAACATGTAAATAAGAAGGCTCCTCTGTCAAGTTTGACTGAACTTGGAGATATAAATACAGATGAGCAACCATTTCAGTCCATGTTTGCTACGCTGCTAAAGACCCCAAAGGACAGCCATGATTATAATGAAAGGTGTTTTCACAGTATTGACTCAAAAGTAACAAAAATTTGCCAATTTGTTTTGTTTTCATTCTGTTACTCTTGTGCCCTACATTTACTGGTATATTGGATCAAGTTCTGAAATTTTGTGGTTGAGATGTGAATACGTTCAGGGTTTATGAGGACTTTGTTCTTCCCAGCAGAGGGCAGTAATGGTCTGTAATAAAAGCTGATGTGGGAATAAACAGGTCAGAACCGGCTGAACGGCAGAAACCGCTCTGAACTGGTTCATACAGGGCCGTGACGCTTCAGACTCTCTTTCTAAAAGCTGTTTTTTCTTTAAGTATTGTATGAGTTTCCTAGTCAGTCACAAAGAAAAAATAATATTTCGATAGAATAGGGAAGACATTACCTGACAAGGAAATTTTAAAAATATATATTTATTGGTTAGAAATGTTTTAAAGCCAGTCCGATAAAGTATTTTTAACCGGCCTGAAAAAAGATGTTTGCTTAATTTGACATCTTTTCCCTTGCTACAATGTCTCTTAATTATTGTGAAATTTCCCACGTAACACAAATGTTTCTTTTTGACCCAATCACATCCCAAAATCCTCGCTGATGGGCGGGGCCTACTTACAACCCCACGCGCCTTCTCAGCACGGTTTCTTCTCTAAACCGGCGCGGGCCGGTTTTCAATCAGGAAGCAAGGAGCAGATAAAAGGTCAGCGTTTGGTTTCAGTGAGGAGGTTTTACTTCTGCCTCCGTCGGGTGGAAGCATTTATTTTTACTGATACTGTAGTCTGTCTGCCAGTGTTTTTTTCATGGAGTCCACAGTGTGAGAAAACTCCACAGTGGAGGAGCGTTTTAGTAACCAGACTCATCACTGCATAAGACTTTCCTTCACGCTGATTTTCAGGTGTTGTTTTATTTTTATTTTCTCTCTATTACATTAAAAAACGGACCAACAACAAATAAATAGTTCTAATGTGAATAATGTCAATTTCTGGATATTTCAGCAAAAAAAAATAAATAAGGCAAGAAAATTGACAGTATCTTTTTAAATATGTTTTTTATACCAGTAGAAAACTAATTGTGGAGACTTTAACCATTATTTTCAGTAGAGAAAAAATTATTATACTGACATGTACTTACATTGTACATTTATTATAACTGTTTGCATCCTTCAGGTCGTCTATGCAGGACAAACAGTGCCACAATTAAATAAATAATTTTAAGAAATAACATGTAAATCTGAATAATACCAAATTTCCAAATCATTAATGAAATTGTTAAAGACGTGTAATTACTTTAGCAGATTTATTTAGCCACAGCCATTAAATCAAATAATTTCAGGACAGAGAAATATAAACTCAACACTTTATTTAATTATATTTTAGTAAATTAACATTCTTCTAAAATTGTTAAAACAATACAATAATTTTGAATGTCTTGAAATTAATCTGTTTTTAACTCTGCATTTATTACTTTATTGACAAATTTTCACAAATATTGAAACATTTCCATGTATTTTCAACTGCAATATATGGAATCCCAATCATGAAAATAATATTTGCAATATTGCAATTGAAAATGACTGCTTCTATAGTATGTGGTGGGCTATGAGGACATTCTGTGTGCCAATGATGGAATATTAAATGCACTTAATTTATTTATTTTTTAATTATGATACAGGAAAATGTTTTCCCCCTTGGTTATTTCAGGTGATATAAATGATCTCAAACACAAATATTTATTTGTTGAATTGTGGTCAACAGGCTTTTAGATGTGACCTGGATTCTTGCTGATGGGTATCATGATGATCTCTGAGTTGGTTAATAAATAGCAGTGTGTTGGCGTGGATCACAAATGGGAAACACGGTGTTGGTCAGATGACCTCCATGTATATAAACCGCTGCACGTGTCCCGATTCATCCACTGCAGGGAAAAACTCCCAGCTGTACCTTCTCCTCTCTGAGCTCTGGAACGTGACGTGAAAATTACCTCCAGCATTATGGAACTGTCACTGGTGAGTTTCCTATTGCAACTATCACTATTAAGGTTTTCCAGTTCTTCATCTGTCTCAAATGTTCTCAGAAAAGCAAGCACATTTTCTTCTATTACATTGTGAATCATTTGACCTTCCTTGCCCGTGATCCACCAGGCTCACCCGGCTATCAAAGCCTTCGTGTGTGGCTCCTTCAGCGGGACCTGCTCCACCCTGCTCTTCCAGCCTCTGGACCTGGTCAAGACCCGCCTGCAGACCTCGCAGAGTGGCATGCAGCCGGGGTGAGTTGATCAATTCTATTGATTTCCAATAGTTTTACCTCATCTCAAGTGCTTTCCTGCTTATCTGATTGTTCCGTTTCTTTCTTTTTTTTTCTCTTTTTCCCTCAGGTCGAGTCGGGTCGGGATGACGTCTGTGCTCCTCGGTGTGGTGCGGACGGAGCGGCTGCTGGGGCTGTGGAAGGGCGTTTCTCCGGTCGGTCTGCTGGAAACGTTTCACCACGTGAACCGTTGAGTCACACGGAGGGGAGATGATCTCTAAAGGTGCTTTCTTCTTCCTCCTCCTCTCCATCCGGTGCTCCAGTCGTTCGTCCGGACCATCCCAGGAGTGGGAATCTACTTCAGCTCCTATCACTCCCTGAAGCAGCACTTCTTCCAGGACAGCAGGCCGGGAGCGGCGCAGGCCGTGATGCTGGGAGGCGGAGCTCGGACCGTGGCGGGGGTCGTGATGCTGCCGATCACCGTCATCAAGACGCGATTCGAGGTGGGCGATGTTTACTGGCTGAAACCGATCGCAGTTTTCGATTTTGTCTGTTTTTTTGTTTGTTTGTTTACTTGAAATGTTGCTAAACATGATTTCACACGCAAGATCTCAACCCCCAGCTCCAGATGGAGGGCAAAAAGCTGCTGGATGACAATGACTGTCATTGGCTGTAGCTGTTAAGTTGGCAACACAAAATGCTAAATCTTGTATGTACTTGATTCATATGAAAGAATAAGGGCTTTGCTACTAATTGTCAACACTATGACAACTAAAAAAAGAAAGTCAGTTGGAAGTTTTCATTTAAAAAACTGACAAAGAGCAGCTAAGCTAGCTTGACTATGACAATCCTAACACGTAGACATGTTGTGGGATTCGGTGTGGAATTCGAGTTGTAAAGCGGCCGGCTTGTGTTTGTGCTGCAGTGTGGCAGGTACAGCTACGTGAGTGTGAGCGGCGCGCTGCGCAGCGTGTGTCGGAGCGAGGGCCCCGCCGCTCTGTTCTCCGGCCTCATGGCCACCCTGCTCAGAGACGTTCCTTTCTCTGGGATCTATGTCATGTTCTACAGCCAGGCCAAGGCCTCGCTGCCGCAAGGTGAGGAAATCAATACACACATTTACATTAGCTGTAACAGATCTCTGTTCTGATTCAGCTAATTCTGCATTTTGTTCCCCTTTGTCCCCTGAAGAGATCAGTTCATCTCCTTCGGCTCCTGTGGCTAACTTCAGCTGTGGGGTCCTGGCCGGTGTTCTGGCCTCTCTGGTCACGCAACCAGCCGACGTCGTAAAGACGCATGTCCAGGTGAACCCCCAGCTGAGGACGACGGAGGCCGTCAGATACATCTACACGGTAACTACCTTCCTCCTGATTACAGATGCACCGATTCGATTAACACCTGCATTGTTCCCAATATTTAAAAAAAAAAACTAGATTGAATAATGGTGTAATTAGAGTCCTTTAAATTTATTTGGTAGGGACAATACACAAACATTTCAAAAGGCTGTTTTTTATCTATTGTCTCTGGACAATGAGTAATTTATCTGGCTAAAAGCAAATAAAGATTATACAAAACAAGGTGAAAATGACTTAGTTCATGCTAAGTAAGTGTGCTGCACTGGTGCAGAGTTATCAGATAAATATGTAATTCAGTATATTTATGTCGGTGGTTTTTTTTAAAAAAAAAAAAAAAACATTTTATGCCAATTCAGCTCTATTTTTCTGTATGCTAAACCTCAGAAATTGGTATTGGTATCAGAAGTGAAAAAAGTGGATCGGTGCGTCCCCAGTCCCGATACTGAAGTCATTTTCTGATCGTTTTTCTTGTCTCCTCCAACAAGGCTCACGGCATCGAAGGCTTCTTCCGGGGAGCGGTTCCTCGGTGCCTGAGGAGGACCATGATGGCCGCCATGGCCTGGACCTTGTACGAGCAGATGATGGCACACGTCGGACTCAAGTCCTGAAGGAAACACCGATCAAAAGCTCGTGTTCAAAAGGGAAAAACAAAGATGAAGTCAGGGGTGACGAGTATGAAGAGGCGGCCTCAGACGGGGTGTTCAGTGACTCGGGACGGACGCGCTCGTTACCCTGCCATGTTGGAATTTTAAGGCTGATGTTGAGGTATCAGACTTGGAAATGGTGGGAAGAAAAAAAATGTCTGCGATGAAGAAGGAGCCACAGGAATTATTAGTAAAATATGTTTACTATTATTATTATTATTATTAACACTTTGACTCAAAGGTTATGTTTACCATAAAAATGAATGCAAAATATTTAACTTTGAACACAAATTTCTGTCAAACTCACATGGTGTGTAGAATATAAAGAAGTAGAATGAGAAACAAATAAATTCACAAACTAAATGTGAGAAATACAGAAATGAGTCGGCTTTATGTTAACGCCATGAACTTGTTTTGTGTCTGCCGCTGGCTTTCAGAGAAAGTCGCAATGATCAAACCGATTGTCTGATTGTTTTGTTTGTTTTATTAAAATAAATTAACTGCTTCCTGTATTTGTGTCTCAATTTGCTGTTTTGTCACATTATGTCCACACACGAAAAAAATCACTGTTGTGAAAAATGTACACGTCATAACTATAATCAAACATCATCTGGATGTCTTGGCTTGCAGCTTTGAACTTCTTGAAACAAAATAAAATTCATATAAAGTCTAGTCTTCTTTGCATTATAGCACCGGCTCTTTTGGAGTGGATGGAGAACTCTGGAGATTAATTTCTAAGTCCCAACTAATTTCTGCCTTGTATTAAGCTCCACCCACTGCGGCCCCCACAGTATGATGCTGCCACCATCATGATTTGAAAAAAATTGTAGGATATTGCTTTGGTATTGAAAACATGCAAGATTTTTTAACAAAATTTTTCAATAAAAGAAAGACATTTTTTTTCTAAAGCGTTTCTAATGGTATGATTACTTTTTGCAAGTCACTGTATGGTTGTAATGAACGTCCCAGTAAAAGTCCTTATGTAAGTGTGCAGACAGAATTGCCTTCTGCCCTTCCTTTTTAATAATACATGAGGATATAAAACAATAAAGTTCTAAGAAAGACACCTTTACTAGCCTGGTTGTGTCCTCAAATCAGCAGCAGCACATTGCAAAGGCCTGCAAGAACATGAGGACCAACAACAACTTATCTCAGTTCCAGTACAGATAAGCTGAACAGGGGGTGTGTGTGTATGCGTATGTAGTGACATGACATCAAATAGTGAAAAAGAACATGGGGTTGAAGCAGACTGGAACTGACTTAAGAAAAAACACTCATCAGGATGACTCAAATAGACCAGTTTTAAAGCTGGATAAGTAGATTTTCTTTCTTTTTCTGTTTTAATAAAGCTGAAATCTATATCTTGGGTTCATAGGTCATCCGACAGTGTCGTCATTAGGCATTAGGAAGTTTTAGATCAATACAACTCTTCTCTGTCGGACGTAATTCAAAGATTCTTGGCTTAAATATGAGTTGTAAACAGTGGATTTTCATTTTAGAGTCTGGTGTTTATACTTTTTCGCTTAAAGTGGATGGGAAGGAGCGTCCATCTTGAATCTGAAGTAGATAAACTTTGTCCTTGGCATTTAGTCAAACCTTGTTTTGGTACCAGTTAGTCTGTTTATGTGCGATTTGTCACCACGGCATTACAATATTCCGGTCAACTTTCTGCTCACATGTCAAGCTCACATGTTCCAATAAATAATTTCTCAACACACGATGCCCTTGTTATGATCCCTTTGCCTGGAACATTTTATCTCTGGCAAATATAGTTTCAACACAGGTCAGTCTTTCACCGAGGAGTCAGCGTCTCAGCATTGTCTTAATATGGTCTTTCCATCTCCATTGTCTTAATATGGGATATTCATCCGACCCGCGGTTCTACCTCTGGTTACCCCTGTTGCTGTCGCTACTGCGTATTGACCAGGCCCCACCTAGCGGCCAAAGTAGTGTAGTGCATTTCTGCCATTCACGGCTGCCATAGACATATAGTGATAAGACGTCTCATTACGTGAACTTTGCCGCCATATTGTGAGTGATAAAAAAAAAATTAACTGAAACATTAAAAAAAACTGTGCAAGACTGTTCAGTTCCAGGTCAAAACTACCTATCAGTGAATTCTGCTCTAATACCGGGAGCCATTAGTAACACAAGTTTCTTCTTTTTGGAATTGCTCGTATTTACTATTAATTGAAATTGTTTAAATGTACCACTAGAATCTAATGTTTCTGTTATGTTTACCAGTCATATTTATTTCCATTGCACTTAATTCATGCAAGAAAATGCCAATTTTTAAAAAAGCTCACTTGTGGATAAAAGCTATCCAATGAAGTAAGCTCTAAATAATTAAATCAATAAACTAATTAACAAAATAAAATACAAAATAATGGTCTAAATTAAGAAAATTTAGACAGAAATAAGAAACAGGAATAACCTGCTTACCAGACATCGGTTTAGGTTTGTGTTGACGATTCCACAATAAGAGAAATACTAGGCAAAAATTGCCTTTAATTTTTCCAAGGTATGTAAAAAGA
Organism: Micropoecilia bifurca; assembly: GCA_903067075.1. NCBI lineage: Eukaryota > Metazoa > Chordata > Actinopteri > Cyprinodontiformes > Poeciliidae > Micropoecilia > Micropoecilia bifurca. The sequence continues at coordinate 7,388 of CAEGAF010084524.1, read as the reverse complement.
TCTCTTTCAAAACACTATTTTTGTTTATTCAAAGTTTCCAAACAAACTGTTTGGAACTGTATCACTTCCCGAAGTAAACTTGCGACTTCTAAAACTCTTATATCTATGATAAAAAACGGACCAATCACGTATCTGGAAACCGAGTATAAAATGTACGTCATTTCCTCCCGTCGCCCTCTTTTTCACCGTGTGCTCAGATTTCCATACGGCGTTGTTTCGTGGTGAGTTTTAAACGGCCTAATTTCATCAGTAAGGCGACAGCAAATAAGACCAGTGACAGAAACGAGTGCTGGGTTGTTTTATCTTGAAGTGACGAGAGCACATTAATACCACTTATGTCGATACCAAACTATTTATTTCCACGTCCACAAAAGTGCTAACCCCTTAAGCTAACTCGCTAGCCCCGGACACGCGTTCACGTAGCAGCTTTGCTTTTTTACTCTTCGTGACTTCCTCTCTGCAGCCTAATATGTTGCCATAGAGAATATACCCAATTTTCTTGAACTAAAAAAGTGAGTTCAAGAAATTCAGAAACTGAATGGGAAACAATCTCGGTTTAACAATTTAGTCTCGCTAAACTGTAGTTTCCTGTTTTCGCAAACCAGTAGTTTGGTGTTGCTGGTTGACCTACGTGAAATAAATATTTAGTTAGTTACTGTACTATAGTAAAGTAATAATTGAATATTTTTACAATGCTAAAATATAGAATGCAATATGTCAAGAGTGGCACCAATCTAAGGTTCACAAATTACAGGATAAATCTGAATGAAATTAGACTACTTAGTTGCAAAAGTTGGATATAAAATGATCGCCAATGTAAAATTATTACTAATTACGACCTTATCAAACCTAAATAGCTTTGAACAACTTTTCTCTTGCTAATTTTGAGTGTCTACTAAATTTCCTCAGACCTACAAGCTACTATACGTTAAAGTGAAGTTGGTCATGTGAACAAGTTGTCCTCTAAGCCAACTTATTCAGGAATATAAAAATATGACATTAAAACTAAAGAAGCAACTTTCCATTTGATTGTGTAATTTGTGGCGCTCCGTCTTTCTCCTGCAGCTCTCCCACTGAACTCGTAACGCAGGGAAAGTGGTCACGATGTCCGGAGGTCTGGATGTCCTTCAGATGAAGGAGGAGGATGTGCTGAAGTTCCTGGCAGCAGGAACCCACCTGGGAGGCATGAACCTCGACTTCCAGATGGAGCAGTACGTCTACAAGAGGAAAAGCGACGGTATGCGCAAGAATCGACCAGCCACATGATGGCGAAATGCTTAGCGTCACCTCAAACACTGTCCAGAGTGACAGTTTTGTTTCTTTTGCTCTCAGGTATTTATATCATTAACCTGAAGAAGACCTGGGAGAAGCTGCTGCTGGCGGCCAGGGCCATCGTTGCCATTGAGAACCCAGCGGATGTGTGTGTCATCTCCTCCAGGAACACTGGCCAGGTAAAAGCAACAAAAGAAGCAGGCGAGTTTAAGAGTGAATGCACACTGTTAAAGCCGGGCGCTGATGTGAGTGTTCTGGTGTCGGAAGTGTGCGAAAGCAAAGCGGGTCGGGGGTTTCGCTAACGCCAGGAGGACGTCCGTCCGGTGACTGGGGTTTGATGACACCCCGAACCACAGCTATCATATAGATGTACAAGATTAGAGATGAAATCTGATTATAAAGGCTGAAAAATAATGGGGGAAATGATGTATGGAAACATGGAAATCCAGTTTTTTTTTTTTTTGTTTAGCATCAGTTATCTGCGATCAACTAAGTTAAAATCAAAGTTTTTGTATCAAATTCTTTAAAAATTAGTGACAAACATTACAAACACGTGTTGTTTGCTGTGCAGAGGGCCGTGCTGAAGTTCGCCTCGGCCACCGGAGCCACCACCTTCCACGGCCGCTTCACTCCCGGCACGTTCACCAATCAGATCCAGGCGGCCTTCAGGGAGCCCCGCCTCCTGATCGTGACGGACCCTCGCGCTGACCACCAGCCGCTGACCGAAGCGTCCTACGTCAACATCCCCACCATCGCCCTGTGCAACACCGACTCTCCACTGAGATACGTGGACATCGCCATCCCCTGCAACAACAAGGTGAGGGGCGGAGCTTAGAGAATGTCATTGTGTGCTGCACTCCAGTCATTTTACACAAAGCTGCTCTTTTGTTTTCGTGACGTCACGTTGCAAAGCGTGTCTGCATGCTGGGTGATGTTGTTTTCAATCACGTTCTCTGCATTTCAGGGTCACCACGCTGTGGGTCTGATGTGGTGGATGTTGGCCAGGGAGGTTCTGCGCATGAGGGGAACCATCTCCAGGGAACACCCGTGGGAGGTCATGCCCGATCTGTACTTCTACAGAGACCCTGAGGAGGTAGGAGGAGCGCCGCGCCGCCATCACTTAGCTGTCTGGATGTTGCGGAGCTGAGCTGCGTTCTGATTTGAAACCCGTTTCAGATCGAGAAGGAGGAGCAGGCCGCAGCCGAGAAGGCGGTGGTGAAGGAGGAGTTCCAGGGCGAATGGACGGCCCCGCAGGCCGAGTTCGCCCAGCCTGAGGTGACCGACTGGTCCGAGGGCGTCGCCGTTCCCTCGGTGCCCATCCAGCAGTTCCCTGCAGGTAGCAACCAACCTCTGTTTTATCATTCAATGATCCTGATGATCAGATTAAAAACAATCTGCACATTTTGTAGATTTTTCATTTATTAGCAGTTTTCATACTGTATTAGAAATAACTTAATAGATACAAATAAGCAGTTCAATAACTTTTAAAAAATATATATTTAAAATAACTTGTAGCATCTGCAGCTAAAAGAATCCCAACATGAAGCTCAGCTTCTTCTGCCTGATCAACGGTATATACCTGATCTGGTGATTCATTTTTACATTTACTAATTGGATCAGATCTGTATACGCCAGTGGACAATTACTAAAATGAGTTTACAATTATTTCAGTAGTCGATAAATCTGTCGTTTTAGTCCTAGTTCTGATTCTTTGATTCTTCTGTTGTCTAAAACCGGTTGTGTCGTTACAGCTGCTGCTGCTGCTGCTCCGGTCAAGACCGGAGAGACCTACACTGGTGAGTTCAGAGCTTCTCCTCTGCATGCAGGTCAGTGGTTCCTGCTGCTCGCTGACCTCTGTTTGACCTCTGTCTTCCAGCTGCCGAAGACTGGAGCACCCAGCCTGCCACAGACGACTGGTCCACGGCTCCCACCGCTCAGGCCTCTGACTGGGGCGGCACCACCTCCGACTGGTCCTAAACCAGCAAACACAGCAACAATAAAAGTGTTACACTTTGACTCGCATGTTTTTGGTTTTTGTTCTCTAAAACCTACTAAGTTCAAGTGTCAAGCTTTTTAATAGAGAGGTTGTCAGAAAGTATCTGAGTATGATGTCATCCGCTGACAAAAATTAAAATCGGAGCACTTCCTGGTTTTGACAGTTTGATGACCAGATGTCTCACTCTGTTTAATCTTTTTGGCACCTAAATATTTCAGGGCACAAATAGTGAGTAAAGCTTAATTTATCGAGAAACGTTCAAGATAAAAATCAAAATGCTTCAACAAACAAATTTAAATGAAAGCAGATTTGAATTTTTTTTTCTGTTCTTTAGGTGAACTGAGTAGTAAATAATTGATTAAATTTAAATCAAGTATTCAAAACTTCGCAGCCAAACTCAGTTTATCCCTGTTAAAAACATGTAGTGGGTAGAATATGTGCTGATCTGGACTTGGCAGTAAAACCTGGACTGTAAATCAGTTACCCAACATTCAGCAAGGTCAGCTGAATGTTCCATCCAGGTAGCCATAGTTTGAAAAAAGTGCAAACTACTGGCAGATGCACTGAATGCCTTGTGTTGGTGAATGTCTAGAAATCTAGAAACTGAGACCTTTGGTGATTGAACATTGTACCCAGAATATTGTACCAATGAAGGAGCAACAAAGCATAATCAATTACCGAAGAGCAAAAAAAATTAGCCCATGTGGTAAAAAGGTTTGGACACCTCTGGTGTAAACTAGGTGCTGGTCCAGGTCTACCAAATTCCACCAGACATCTGTTTAATCTTCACAGCATCTTCAGACTGAGCATAGCATTCAGTGAAAAAAAATATGGTGGAATAATTATACAATTTATTTTTTTTCATTAATGAAATAGATATTAATAAAATAAAATTACCCCTTCCATATTTTTTAAACATCTCCTTTTAATTTTAATTTCAGTGACTTAATCAGATAGTAGGATAAGAGACAGCTTAAAATGATTCACAAACAATAAGCGTTTTTTGTTGTTTTAAAACATTTATTCTATATGTAATAATTTATAGAGGACCAAAACTAACAGAAATAAAATATATAAATAAAAATATATATCTGACATATAAATAAAATAAACATATGTCTGACATAAAAGAATACTTAAAAAAAAGCATAAATATATATTATAAGAAATAAAAGCATACATTTATATTTAGTTTTTCCTTTTCCTTACACATGAGTTTCCGTCAAGAAAAATAGATATTTTGCTTTTCCTTTTTTGCTTCTCCATTTTCTGCTGCTGTTTTTCTGCTGCTCCTTATGTTAATGAGGAGATCTGTCTTCTATGTCTACTATTGAGATGGAGCTAGAGAATGGCTGGCCGAAATTAGCGTTCATAAATCGGATCAACCTTGAGCTAAAAGCCTCTTGCTCGGCGGATATTGGAAAATCCAATATCCAACTCGAAACTAACTTCACTTCAGTCGGTAACAGAACAAAACCACCGGGATGAAGTTTGTTTTGGTCTGTGGCCTGCAAAGATGGCACCGGGCGACTTATCAAAACATCTATTTATTATATTTATAATTTTATTTCTTATGTCAGGTATATATTTATTCTTTTATTTATATATTTATTCTTTTATTTCTTATGTCGGTTTTGGTCCTTGATAATAATTTGGATGTTTTAAAACTATTTTATGCACTAATTGTACACACAATAATAGCTTTATTGGACAGTAACCTGTGTGTTTGTGTAAAACAATTATTATCGTTGAACGTTTTAGTATCTGAGCACATATTTATTTAATTTTAAAGTTAATACTTACATTGAGGTCATACAGAACTAGAGAAGTATATTTAATCATTACTGGCTCAATGTTATTCCAGACAGAGCTCCTTCCTCCATGCGGTCCACCGAAGGCTCCCAAACGTTGCGCATGCTCAGAACAACCATCTCCGCCACATTCGCGCTTATCTGTCAGGTGGGCGTGTTCCGGTGCTGCCATTGGCCAATGGCGGTTCCCCTTCCTCTTTCTTTTCATACGCCCTGCCTCTGAATAATGATAATAACGACCAAGATGGCTACTTCAAAATCGTCTCTGTTGTAGCTAAACACCAGTTCCATGGAAATACTCCAAATTGCGATTTATTTATGTTTAAGACCCTCGTAGGCGGCGGGGCAGAGCCACGGATAATACTACATGGATTACAGCGAGTTGAGAGGGAAATAAAGTCGCTGTGTTGCCCCGGAGCACTCATTCCGAATAAGCTAACTAGCTAGCACCGCTCGTCGAGACTCCCCGATTGAGCTCTCCCAGCAGCTGCCGCTCTCCCCCCCTCCCCACTTCCCCGGTTGGCGTGTCCGCTCGCCGGAGCTCAGAGCGCCAAATGGCAGAGCCGAGGAAAGTGCCGTTCGTCACCATCTCCTCCTTCAGCGCTCCGCCGCCGCCGCCGCAGCCGCCGCAGCAGCACCAAACCCCGGAGTCCAACAAGAAGCGCCGCCGCGAGGACGAGGCCGTCGACATCACTTTGGGGAAAGATGGAGGTGGAGGTGCAGCTGCGGTCGGGTCGGGAGGTTCCGGAGGAGCTCTGTTCGGCAACGCCAAGGGAGGAAGCGACACCGACGGCGGGGAGACGAAGCCCACAGTCCGCCTCAGCCTGACGCTGAGCGAGCCGAACGAGAAGGGCTCCTCCGAGTTCAACTACGGCGAGCTGGTCCAGTCAACTCCTCAGGTTAGACACCAACAAACGTGACTCCATTATGGCAACAGGGACATTTTTACAGTGAAGCTTCCTGCTGCTAGACTCTCTACTCCGCTGTTGTTTTAAATACTATGTATCTGCATAATAGGGCGGAAAACATCAAACAGTTGTATTTATGCTGGGTAATAAGTTTCATAAAAGCAACAACAAAAAAAAAAGATTCATATAGTCACAGAAGCGCACAAAAACAAAGCACGGTGAGATTGAGCAGCTTGAGGAAACTTCCCTTTGAGTCTTTTAAAATAGCTTTACATTATTAGTCTCTTTGTTTACGCAAAAGAAAAATCAGACTTTTTTTTCTTTAAAAGCCTCCAAAGTCAGGTGCTGCGTGTTTGGAGGTAAATTTTCAGGATGTGTTCAGACCGGGATGGTCCCTCTGTGGCCGCTGACAGGTTGAAATGTGCAGCTTGTTTACTGGGGGGTTTCTGACAACATGTCAGCCCCTCCTGCACTTCTAACCAGGAATAACAATACTGTGTATATCCATCAGATCTCCAAATGTTGCCTTTTAATCGAGATTGTGCTGTTGAATCAGTGATGGACTCTTTTAAATTAGCTTTTATTTGGATTTTTAACATATTTCTACAACTACAAACTATACATTTTTAGATTTTTAGAGCGTGATGATGTAGTGCATTGCTGTGAAAAGGAGAACATTAAATTTTAATATCAGACTAAAAATTGCCCCAAACATTTGCCTTCTGAAGTCGCCTAGCATCTGAAAATGGAAAAAGAGCTGAAACGAGTCAAAGTGTTGGCAGCATCATACTATGGGGTTCATTTCTAAAGCGAGGACAGGAATCCAGTTAATGTTGTTTTTTTACAATATGGATGGAAGAAAACCAGTTTTAGGTTTTAAAAAAAGAGTCTAGACTGGCGTTCCAGCAGATTCAGGAAGGTGACCTCATATTTATAACCACCGATTATAAATAATTGGTTCTTTAAAGTACATCTATTTATGTTCTGTTTCTACATAAAACTTGAGATTAGAAGTAATATTAAAGCTTTGTGTGTGAAGCTCAATTCAATTAAGTAAAACTTCATCGATCCCAAACAGAAATGAGATGTCGCATCTCGTATCTTGCGGGTTGTAGTGGATGGGATCTCGTCTCCAGCAGCAGTCAGTTTTGCAACGAGTCTGAAGAAGCCTCTGACTGAAGACTGCTGCACGATGGTTTAGTGACCGCCAGGTGTTATTTTTGCTTTTGAGATGCTGACCAGTTGTAAAAACAATACGTTGCCATGGTTACGCATCATTCCAACTGTCCTAAAGTATATATATATATATATATATATATATATATATATATATATATATATATATATATATATAAAAAGTGAAGTGAAAAATTTTTCCAGCTGCACAGAATCCAGATCAGG
>CAEGAF010084523.1:0-26264 GCA_903067075.1 Micropoecilia bifurca | reverse complement strand
ACACACACACACACACACACACACACACACACACACACACACACACACACACACACACACACACACACACACACACAGACATGCACTAAACCATAATTAGCAGGGTGCCCATGCCTCAGTGGTTTCGTGTTGAGCAGTGGAGTGGACAGTAAGGAAGAGGGAGGAGGGTCACTACAATGCAGATACGTCACTATGGTGGGTGGCTGGCATGTGGGCGCCAGGGATGGAGACGTTGCCTGCTAATTAGGAGCCTCTAATATGAGGTGCTGCACGTCTGCCTGTGTTTATGTTAATGCATCGCCGTCGGTTCTGTGCGAGATGACAGCTATGCGCGGCAATCAGTCATTCTCACATCTCCGACGTCTCAGAAATACCATCAGCTCGTCTGTGATTAGCTGGATGCAGAAGGTTTTCTTGAAATGCTTCACTAAACGATCGTATTATGTTAAACTTATTTTTTCTTTTGGTGGTCTTTTAAAAAATTTTTTTTAAAAAGTTTGACTTTATGTAAATATTAAAAATAGGTAAAGGATAAAAAAACACACAACAAATATTAAAATAAATCTTTCAGTCAAATAAAAATGTATCTTGAAGTAAAAAAAAAGTAAAATACAATCACAGCCCATCAACCTTTTCACAGAATATTTTACAGGACAAAAGGAAGTAGCGCCATTGTGATGTAGATAATGATACATGGCTGTCAAAGTTCTCAAATAAAATTAGAATTGTATACCCATATTCATCTTCATGCAGCTTCTACATAAACTTTGAACAGCTTTCTGCTGCAGATGAGCATCTCCGCAGCATGGTGCTGCCACGGCTACTTTAACCGTATGTTCAGGGTGAAACAGAGTGGAAGTTAGCCGCCATGCATAGTGTTTGGTATATCTTCCCAAAAGGCGTGTGGCTATAAAGTAACAGAAGCTAAGAAAAAGTTTAAGCGGTATGAGTATGTTAGTATAATCTTGAGGCTTTCATGGCACATGCTGGGCAGTAGCCCAGGGCACAAACTTTTGTGGGGCGTCAAAGATTTAGAATGTTTTTGTGACCAATTATTGTTTTGCATTGTATCGAATGTAAATCTCATATTAAGTGGATGGTTTTTCTATTATTAACTTTATGTTAGTGAATAAAATTCTGAATCTTTTTGGGACCAACATGGAGCCATCTCACATAGTATGTTTTAAAGCACTGTAATTTTTGCAAGAGTGAAATGTTTATTTTTTATTTTTTTATGGGGCACTAATCCTGGCTCTAGCCCGGGGCCCTTATACTTCTAAATCCGGCCCTGGACATAAGCAATAGACTTTTCTCTTACACATATTTTATTTAAATGAACTTTGCTTGCTTACAGCCAACACATGTCTAATACAGAGTATTATTTCCTCCCGGAGCAGCAGAATATGCTCATGATATGTGAATGTTAATTGGAAGTAGGTAGAAATGTAGACTTTATTCCCTCCTTCTGCTTTGGATGGATGATTTCCACTCACAGATCGGCGCGTGTGCGAAACCACACATCCACGTCTCCGCACCGCGTTCGTCTCCACCCTCCGCCTCCCCGCTCGGCCTTGTTCCAGCTGAGTAAGACCAGGCCCGCATCGTTTCACATCAGGGGTGCCCGTCGGGGTCAGAGGTCATGTGTAATGGCCCAGAGCATCTCTGAGCACTGTAAGCCTACTCCAGCAGCAGACACACTCCAGTACCTTCCACCTCTCAGCTCTTTTATCAAAGCACACAGAGTGACAGGAAGGGTGTGTGTGTGCATGTTTGTGTAATTTCACATTTAAAGTTTGTGAGGAAAAGAGAAAATGATGGTTAGTTTTATGTCTGACGTGCAGAATGAAGCATAAATTCACACTGGATAAAAAGAGTGGATTTGTTGCAAAAAATATTTTAGGCTTATTAAGTTATGTTAAACTTATTTAAATTAAGTAAGTTTGACAAACATAACATGATTACATGTAACAAATTAACACCGTTTTTAAAGTTGGGGCTCCATTCTCCTTGCTTTCAGGACAGCTAGTTTTAGTTTAGTTATTTTTTATGTATATTTGTTTTTGTAATTTTAAGTGCTAGTACTTAAACTATCATTTTGTACTTTTAGGTAATATTTTGTACCATAACACTGCAGAAACTGAAGTTTCTCTAATGAAACTGTGTTGGACATGTTTTACCTGCAAGGCACACAAACAGGTAAATCAGTGGATACGCTGTGTTGCATGGCAGCTTTGCAGAACTACCAGCTCAACCATAGATTAAATAATAAACAACAGAATAGAGCAAAGTTACCTTGTAAGAAATAATATCCATCTGGCTAGCGAGGCAGGATGGATGTCAAGACAAATATTATTGAATAATTTTAGATTATTAAGGAGATAAAAGTAAATGTGCATATTAATCATTGAATATCAAATTGACAAAATGATAAAACCTCAGCTAAACATAAAAGGTATAGCAGATTTATTTAACATTATGACACACTTTCAGTTAAACTTTCCCCCTTGAAACAAAATAAACAGTCAGTGAGGAAATAATTATTTTTTCACTTCCTGATTTTGTAACGAACGGGAGCATGTAGGTAAAACGCGGCCCGTTCTCGTGACATCTTTAAGCGTTTTTCACCCGATTTTACGGTTTTCCTAAATCCCATAATAGAAAATCAGCAAATGAGAACGGCAAGGGCTCTCTTAAACTTAACATTGACACATGTAACACCAACGTCTGGATTCTTTTGCCAAATGGGTGCTGCTCTTAACGGCAGGACACCATTCCAGTGATAATAAAGTCTGCGCTCTGCAGTTCGCTGTGCCACTTGCATTTGCATTGTAATTTATTACTCCCAGGTCTTTTTATGATAACACACACTGCAGTGGTTGGTGGCAGTTAGACGGTGGCATTAGAAGTTGGAAGTGGCTGGCACTCGGATGGAGAGAGAATAAATAATGACCTCTCTAAATCCGAATTACAGCTTTCTCTTTACTTTTACACAAGGTCGTGTCGTAGTAACTTTACATATACAACCCTCCTGAACATTAAGTATTGATGTTAAGTTGTTTGAAGGAAATAAAATCCAGTTTTATTGCAGTAATCATAACATTTTTCACTGTACTCTTCAGTGAGTTCAGGGATGTAGAATGCAGCCTCAGATTGTTGTGTTTTGACAGGTCCGCTTGGAATCTCCGTAGGAATGCAAAAGGAGGAAAAAAAGATGGATTTGTAAGTAAAAGTGTGATTAGCTTTTCATTTAATGAGTAGCACAGAAATGGCTCTTCATTTCACTTAACAAAGAAACAATTCTCAGAACCTTTTGCACCTGTAGTCAGTTTTCGTCTTGATCTGATGACTTGGTTTGATTCTTCGTCTCTCTCTCCCTCTGGCTCGTTCTCACCTCAGCCAGCTTTCTTCTGTCATCACCTGCGTGACAGTCCTGCTAATTGCGTCAGTAGTATGTAAACGCATGAATGTAGCTGACACTTGTAACAGCAGGCCAATAGGTGAGACGCGCGCAGAGACTGCTTTGCATCTCGAAAATAGAAGCATAATGATCGTTTAATGTGCAATAGAAAGGCATAGAAAAAGTAATGTTTCTTTTGCTGAAGCTTTCTTCGAGTCTATTTTATGCATTAGCGTTGTTGTTGGATAAAAAAGAAAATCAAGATAATTCATAAAAGCAAGAGAATTTACGTGAATTTCTCAGCTAAAATGTATCTAATAATTTCCAATAAAATTTAAATATGTACTTTCTTTTCTAAGCAAGTTAAATTCCAAGTAATTATTGCAAAAATTTTCCTTGACTTGACTTTCTAGCATGTCTTCCATGCTAGAAAGAAGCCAAACATAACAATTGGTTATGATTATGTCAGAATATTTGTGAAACAGCAATAAATCTTTACAAAAAAAATCTAACTGCTTTAGTGTTGAAAGAGTCAGCTTACAAATAAGTTCGACTTCAGCTTTATCATTGTTGCTAAGCTAGCTACATTATAAAATGTTTCTGATAAAGAGATTCGGTATATAAATCAACTCCAAGGAAGTGGTATTGAAACCGTTTCCATGACAGCCACATTTCTTTTGTAGTGCTGACAGCCGACCGCGCAGGAAGGTTAAGAAACTTAGCTCGCTAACAAGTTAGCCTTAGTGCTGTTGCTAAACTTCTTCCGACCAGATGCTAACCTAATTTCAACATATAAACTTGCTCAATCAAGTTTTTACTAAGTTGATATTTTTATTCACAATATTACACATATAAACAAATCTGCCTTATTCTCTCAAGATATGACTGAGAATAGCTAGCATTTGACTCAACCAGCATCTTCTGTTAATAAAAATCTTTATGCAGGATTTATCAAAAAAAAGAATTTGTCAGTGTTAGCGTACATTTATTAAAATCACATTCATAAAAGACACATTTGATAGAAATGCAAACAATTTGGGTTATTTTAGGAATACATCAGAGTCATCCTGTGGAAAATACTACTTTCACCTTTTACTTTTCGGTGAGAAAACTTCGGTGCGACAGAATTGAAATGGGATTAAAAGCAGGCCTTAAATTAGGACCGAGAGTGTTTTTTTGAGTGTGTGTGTGATAAAAAGAGAGGGGTAACTGTCTAGCTTCCTAATTGACATGGTGCTATCATGTTCTTGTGTTTTCACATGAGAACTTGATAGCCCTGAACAATCCAAGTCGAGCAATTTTTGGCTCAAGCACACTTGACATAACAGAGCGATAATTGCAGGCTTTGTGTCTGTGAACCCCCCAATGAGATCCAGCGGGATCAAACCGTCTTGGATTTCAGACACTTTGATGATGCGTTAATGCCTGGAAAAGCATTTACCGCCCCAGAGATCAAACATGGAATGATGTAAATATAATGCAGTTCAAGTGAACTTTCCCTGGATATCACGCCGCCATTTCAAGATTGAATTTTTTACTTTTTTTTCAAACCTCCTCTTCAGCCTCTGCCAGTGTTTAATATGTAGCCATTTTTGCAGTTAAATCAATTGTCACCTTCAACCCGTGAAGTCATTGTTATAAATTACATCCTATTCTAAATATTTAGTGAAGAAACCCCCAGAAGGATTTCTGGTCTGCTGGGACTTACTTTTAAACAATTAGCTTTTACTGAAACCTATATCAATAGATTTTTTTGTTGTTGTTTAAAGTTTGTGGCATCAATTGATATTAATTTAACACATAAAATGTTAAAACACAAGTTCTGATGTTAATCAGAACTAAGCTGGTGCTGAACTCTTGACTCCTCTTAAAGATGTGAAGAGTTTAATCTTACTTTTTCTTCTGTATGATTCTTTTGTAATGCTTTTTTTTTTTTTTAAATGTACTTGAATATTTAGAATTTCATTAGCTGTCATTATAAGTTGCACTGCACCAGGAGGTGTCTTAGTAATTACCAACATTACTAAGTCTGAAACACTTTTTACAACTTCCAAACAAATTTACATCTCAGAAAACAAATTAACAATTTCTGAGACACTTTTACAAGTCCTGAAACAAATCTAGAAATGGCAGAATCAACAATGCATCATAAAATGCATCCCCTAAGTACGTCGGATTGGAATCCGGTGTACTTACCCCTTTCAGTTGATTTTGTCAAATGTAGATTTGTTTTGGGATTTGAAAAAGTGTTAATTTTTCATCTAAAATGTAAATTTGTCTTTTAAAATCGTCGTTCACCGTATAAAAAAAGTCATGACTGAAGGAAATACAAGTTCTGACTCAATCTAAATGTCAGTCTTTCAAATTATTCATCCAAAAATGATTGCCGATTAATCATTGGGTTTTTTTTTGTTTACTGTTGTTGATGAGGATTGGAGAGTTAAAACCTTGTTGCTTTTAGTTTGACATTGTCTTTGATTTTCTCTTTATTTCTCAGAAAACTGTCACAATGTTTTACAGTGTAATCAGTTCTAGCGCGTTATGACAAAGTATTCTTAAGCTCTTTATGACCACGGCCTCTGAGAGGGGAAAATGTAATTGCTCTCTTTTTTACAAGAAGGAAAAAATAGTATTTCTTAAGACGGATTGCCTCGAAGCGAAGCTGAAATGCCTTCTAGATTGTAAAACCTCTTTTAAAAGCGTGAGAATGAGCGATCACTTTTAAAGCTACCTTTAAAAACTTAACCGTTCTCTTTATATTATTTGACACCTGGCACTAATGACAGACTCCGGCAGGAAACTTCTACTTTAGGACATTTTGTGTAAGAAGTTATAGATACTTTAAAATGGCTGATGTGCTTTAAAAATGTTCATCTTAGGTTTTGAAAATTACTAATTCCAGTGAGAAAAATCGTCTAAACAACTTTATAATCAGATTAATCCCTGAATTCATCTCTGTTCCTCCATCACGATGAAATGTTAATGAGCTGTGCTTGGACCATCGATCTTATTGGACAGTTTTCTGTGCATAATTTATAATAAAGATGCACCGTAGATCCTGCATCTCATCAAAGGCTTTTCTTTGCGTTGTAGAGACAAAAGGTTCAGAAAGCCACAAATCACCTCAGAAGAGGAAATTGAGGTTATAAGTGGAATTTGTTGACCAAGATGAAAATAAATACCGAAGTACACGCAGTTTGGCACCACTGGTACAGACGTGTCAGAAAACCAATTACAAATTTACACAGGTCATTCTTTAAAGGTCCAGCTGAAATCTTTGAATTTTTGCCTCAGTTCACCGCAGCCTCAATAACAGAAAAACAGAAAAACACAACATTTTCAAATCCCCAACATCTAATGCACCTTTCACTCTGTCCATATACAGGTAAACCTGTAGGTCAGGACTCCAACCTGCACTGTCTGTTCTTTGGCCCAAATTACCACTTGAACATTTAATATTTATCTATTTGTTTATATGTGTTAACAATTATCTTTTAATAATTTAATCTTTAATTTACCATCCAGAAGTTTGCTTACGACTGATTTATATTAATTTAAAACTGTTCAAATGTAAATTTGACCCCTTTAGTAATATAAGTAAGCATTTATGCTCTAAGAGACTTTATAGAGATTATATCATGTTAATGTTATATTTCTGAATAAATCAGACTAATGTGTTGTTATCTTTGTAATGACTAAGTTAACACCTGTTCATGCCCGTCTCCATATTGCCCACTTCTGTTGCACTAAATATTTTTTGGAGGGTTTTCTAAACCCACATCACAAACTTTATTTCTCAATTTTAATAAGAGATTTTCACAATGAAGTTATAAATGACAACATAGTGAATGGGACCAATAAGTAAATGAACAGAACAGGAAATGCCATTTTTAATATTTCCAGTTTGTGATGTGGGTTCAGACAGAGTATCCACTGTGATAACTTACTAGAAATGATCCCAGTTCATTTAAAATAGTGGGGAAAAATTCACATGGTCATTATTATGAAGCTACAGCTAACATTAACTTTTTTAAATCGGTCATTAAATCATAACTCACCAAAAAACTGTGGCCAAGACTCGAGTCTCAGACCAGGAGTCCAAGTCGAGTCTGAAGTCTTTTATTTTGGCGGCTTAAATGCAACTTGAGTCTTAAACTCAAGTCACCATCTCAGTGAAAAGTGCTAAGATACATTTAGTTTTAAACAAAATCCCCATAAACATGCTGCCATGCGCTCAAACTATCTGATCTTTGCAAATTTAACATCCCCACAGCATCACTGACCCTCCACCATGGCTATGAAACAGTGGCTATGAAATGCTTTTCCACATAGTCCTTCTTTTTGTTTTCTGTGAAAGTGTTTGTCCAATTAAAGGTCAGATTGTTTGTATTATTATTATTTGTCAATGTGAAACTGCTGCTGCTCAAAATATGATTAATTATTAAGATCTTTTTTTTTGGAGTTGCCAGTAAATGCAATATAGTTTCTCCTTACTTCAGGGTGCAATCACAAATATTTTTTAAAATAAAATCTTAATATGCAAGAGGTCATAACTTTTGGTTTTCTGTTGCTGCAAGACAAGCTCAGACCTCCATGTTTTATGTTTCCAAGATCATTCTGACTCCCTTAAAAAAAATAAAACCATAAAAAGACTCTCCGTCACACTTCACAGGACTCTAAATCATCACTCTGCTGCCTTGTTGCTGACATTCCAGTTCAGTTCAGACAGAGTATCCATTCAGTAACACACAGAGACCATGTTCTGGAGGGTCCTGCATCAAAAAGCCCTTCAGTCTTCACATAAACCAGCACTTTCAAATACCTTTGCGCTGCCAAGCAGTTGCTTGCTTTACACACACTCATTTTAGGTACTCCGGCTATTACAACTCTGGTTCTCGGTTCCATAAATTTATTAGTGGCTATCATATTGGCATGATGTCCCAGAGCAGAGAAAAAAATAACACAAAACAGAATTTATTAACACAAGAAAAACCTACATGTCTCAGATTATATTGCAGGATTGTCCTAATCTGATCCTAAGTTTTGGTTTTTGGCTCCCATTCAAGGCAGTTTCGACTCGGTATAAATGCAGGGCCGGATTCAGAAGGATAAGGGCACCTGAGCTAGAGCCAGCTTTGGGGGCCCTAAAAAAAAAACAAAATACTGTACATTAGTAGGCAGAGCTACACATCAGTAGCTTTAAAATATCTCATGTAAGATGGCTCCATGTTGTGGAACAAAAGTGGCCAATTGCAGTTTGGATATTTGTAGATATAGCAGTGAAAGAGCCGGAAAACCACTGTGATATCTTTGAAAGCAACTCAGGTGAAACTTCAGAGGAATATTTAAAGAAACTCTTCATACTTCAAAATGCCTAAACATGCATAAAGCAACATCTGATCATAAACATGTATCTGTTATGCTACCCGCAAGGATGGGGTTTTGTTTTACTACTATAAAGGTCAGTAAATTACACTTTTATTTCTGTTCGTTTCTCATTAGTTTAAGTGAAATTAAGTATTGTATTGTGCTGGCATAGCAGAGCAGTTGGGATAACAAGATCTTTATTAGCATCTCAATGTAGAAAAAAAACACGTATTAATAGTTCCAACAGGCAGTTCATGTCTTCTCTCATGTTATCTGCACACAAGGGAGTTCAGGCTACTAACTCTGATTTATGGCCCTGGGGTCTAACTCTGTATATTTACAGTCTCATGACCTGAAAATGACACCCACAGAGCCGAACCAGTGGGAGAAAGAAGGCCAGGGAGGGTCACGGACAGAAACACTCAGAAACACGCATGCACACTCTCACCTTAGATCATTTTCTTTTCCTAATCCAGCTAAAAGGAAATGTCTTTATTTATTTAATCTCATCTCTTATTAAGAAAAGGGGGAAGTTTTCCCATGTCCAAGCCAGAGAAACCGACCCGCTTGTTTGTGTTAACGATTGTCTAAATGGTTTTTAGAAACCGAATACTGTTCAAGTTTTACAACACAGACTGATTGTGAAAAACTAAAGATGCTAATTGCAGCACATTGACACGAATACAAAATGGTCCATGAAAACTCAAAACATGTCAAGGAGCCAGAAAAAAGTTCGAAAAAAAAGAAGAAGAAGAAGAAGTGAAGCAGCTCCAAGTCTGAGGAATTCAGCAGCTAAAAGTGACAGCAGCATGGATTGACACCTCAGCTCCAAACCGCCAGAGAAACGTCTTTACAGAGGCAAATGGCGCTTTGCAACAAATGCAGTCCACATGCCTTGGATTAAACCTCCAGTGATATTTTGTACCTTTGCAGCAGGGAGCTAAAAAGGCCAAGCAGTTTGAGAATTGGGGAGGTGGGATATTTGCATGTCATAGTGAAACTTCACCAGAATAAACAGCAATCACTCCTCAGTGTCGTCTGCAGTCTCTTCCCTTCGTTTCTCACTTTTCACCCTCATTTTCTCTCTGACCTTTGTGGCAGCACCTTTTTCTCCTCTGTTGTTCTTACAATCCTTCTCATTATCTTTCAATCTACGGTCATATCAGCACAAATTCTTTTTCGTAGACGTGGAACAATATACAAAGCTCTAATTATGAAACAATACAAAGTACGGGTTTCACTAAGATGTGACAAGTTTTTAGTCTTGATTTGGGAAAACTAAAAACTTAATTTGTTTTTTTTTCTCTTAGAAATGTAGCTAACGAAAGACTGAAGAGGTATAGACAGTGAATGGCTTATCGAACAGAGTTTAGATTTTATAAAAGAACTTTAAAAAGGCTTTTATTTTAGCATTGATTCAAACCTCTAAACCATGTTAACTTTAACATAAGTAGTTGCTAAAAACTATCAAAAATAATTTCTTAGACTTATACTTATTTTATTGTCGTTACACAAAGAAGCTTATGTGAAATTGGCAATTAAATGTATGTAATTGATTGTGTTTCCTTTTTCCACTGAACTAAATGGTAGCTTTGGTGTAGCTAGCGGCTAATAGTTAGCCACAGCACATGCAAAAGTCACTTATATCTCATTGGCCGTGTTTCTTTTTTCCTTTGAGTATATAAAATACTTTTATTTAAATATAGTTTGGGGCTTCATAGTGTTTTGGTAAAGTGTTGCTAGCTAGGGTAAGGACAGTTTCTCCTATACAAGTCTGCCAACACAAGAGAGCAAACGAAGAAGTACTTCCTTACTCACTTCAAAATAAGAGGCTTTGTATCAGGATATTTCAATCCACAACTTCTTTTTAGTTTAAAAGGTTTTTATTTAAAATATGTATTTTATCGGATAAACGGTGGATATAATTGCACTGGCTAAAGCAAGCTGAAAAACTTAGATACGATCCACTAGGTGAGTGAAATATTGGCTCAGAGTTTAATTTGATGGGTTTAAACCAGAAAGCACTGCAACAGACTGGCGACCTGTCCAGGGTGAACCCCGCCTCTCGCCCGGAACATCAGCTGGAGATAGGCACCAGCAACTCCCGACCCCACTAAGGGACAAGGGTGCAAGAAAATGGATGGATGGATGGAAACCAGAAAGCAACAAAAATAAATCCAAGTCCTTGAGGGTGAAAGTTTGATTCCAGTGTTATAAATAAAAAAAGAGAGAAATGACACTGGGTTTCTCTTTTTCTTTCTTTTTTCCAGTCCAGACTGTTAACGGAATCTGCTGAACTGGAAAATTTAGTGTTAGAGATCAAATGCAAATCTTACTGAAATTGGGTTTTGTTCAAGTATAGGAAGGCAAACGATAGATTGTTGATGTAATGTTACAAAATGTTGTTATGTAAGGCAAATATGCATCAGAATTAAAACAGAAAACTGCTTGAAATACATTGTCATTTAATAAACACGAATATCTCCAATAAATTGTTAGATTTCAGTTTATTTGGTCAGGAAAAGGACCAGTAGGAAGTAAACATACATGGGAAACAAATCATAGCTCAAACCAGCTCAATGCCAAACTCGAGGCTTTAAGTTGGATGGCATCGTAAAAAAAAAAAAAATCACTGAACGTGCCCTGACTCCAGCTCAAAAATTAACACACAGAATATGCCCTCTCACTTTATTATTGGAAGCCTTGCGTTTATTTCCTCAGAATGCTAAGCTGTCCCTTTAACCCTTGTCCTAATCCCACCGCTTCGCTCCCCTGTGTCAGAAGCATCCTGATTGGTTCAGGCCGACAGGAATAAACTCTGTGAATCTGCGCTGGGAGAAGGGGTCGCCGTGTTTTATGAGCTATTAAAGTTTTATTCATCCCTGCGCAGATGCAGCCTTCAGCCACAGGGTCACCATGCTTTAAATAAACTCCCATCATCCCCCTCTCCTCCACCACCTCCAACATCCCCAATATCAGCCTTCTCACCCGCTGCCTCCCCCATCAAACCCTTCCACCCACAGACTTAATGGACTGTTTATTGTTTGATGTTCAAGTCGGACTTCATCATTTTTTCCCTCCCTGGCTGCCTCTCTGTGTTCTTCAGCCGACTCTTGTGTTTAGTGGTGCGGAGGTCTGAGTGATGTGGTCCGTCTGCATATTTGGCCGGCGTGCCTCACTTTGTTTTGCATGTGATTCCGTGCTGATATGTCTTTTTTTCTTTCTTTTTTTTCCAGGGTTGGGGCTACAAAACCTGCGCAGTGTCTATAAATCCTGTTAGTGCGTCGTGTTTATGTCTTGGGTAACTCTTCCCCGCTCTTGTCACTCGTTTGCGTCCGCGTAGTGCTCGCTTTTCTTTTAAGGTATCTGAGTGGAGCTTTGGTCGTCGTCCAAAAAAAATAAAAAAAAGTAAAGAAACTTGTAAAAACACATTCCTGAGTTGCAGTGTCTTTCTTGCTGGACGCTCCGTTACTGCCTCTACTGTTTATATGGACTCACTTCTATCACCTTTCCATATATGTGTATATTTTACACATGTAATTTCCAAACAAATCCGAGGCGCAATTAAATGTTGAACCAGCTGCACGATGAGGTCAGATAGTGGCAGAATAACATATGTTACCTATGGCTATAATAAACAGAGCAGAGGGCGGAGCGGGCGAAGAAACAAATGAAAACCTGTTGCGTTGGATGCATATATGAGAAAAAATCCAAATAGATCACCGTCCTCGGAGACTAAATAGTGGACAGCGTGATTATTCACCTTTGTCAGCTGGCATTAAATCAATTCGGGGGTTTTTTATTAACAGAAATGTATGATTGTTTATTTGAAGTAAACGTTGCTATGCTTTAAAAAAAATTACATTTTAACAGCCTCAAGCTTGCATAGAAGTCCAAATAGTAATCAATGGTGTGAGAAAGTGAACGTTAAATGCGCAAAACGTTAGCTTTAATCATGTGGTTATTAACCTGAATCTTAGCTTAAAACTTTTATACGATGAAATCCCAACAATAAACACGACAAAAGGTTGACGATTCCATGTCCTCATTTTGATGAAGGTGACATATGAGACATATTTGAGGCTAAGCTCAAATGAAATCCCCCATAACTCAGTTCAATTCAAATCCAATTCCAAAATAATGTATTGATGCCAAAGGGAAATTAAATGTTGTGGTAACTCATGTTAATTCAGTTTTCTTCACATATCTACAATAACAATGTAGTTAATGTGGGCAGGAAGGAACTCCTGTAGCAGTCCATATTACAGCAAATTTGAAGAAGAAGCCTCTGACTTAAGACGCTCTGTTTTTCTGTAGTCTCATGAAGAGGACGATCAGGGTTAAATCCTTCTTTGCCACACAGCAAAAATAAAAAGACAGGAAAATAAGTTTGGTAAAATTTAATATCGCTGCTGTGAAACTTTGTCGAAGCATCACAGTAGCCTTATGGGTAAGCAAAAATATATATGTAAAATTACACACTAAATGGAAGAATACGTTTTTTCATCCTAGCATGGAACCATATTGACAAATTACTTTAACTATTATTTATCTTAGAAGCTGATTAACATTGTATATGAGGTCAGATATTTGACTGAAAATAAATTGAAACTTTTACAGAGATATTATTAGATATTCTTGAAGTTTTGTTAAATATTTTATTGAGATATGACATATGTACAGTAAATAGACTTTGAAAAAGATCATATTTACACTTAAAACATCAATGATGTTTTTATACAAATACAAAACTTTTGAATAAAAGGTAAAATGTTGATTGAAAAATTTTTAATTGGCACCTCTGGGTCCAAAAAAAGGATCTTTTCTCTTTAAGATTCAAAACATCACATCTTCTAAAAACCTCTCTGTTTTTCCCCCCCGAATGAAAGCAAAACACAAAAGCCTCCAACTCAGACCTCGCTGTGGAAGTGGGCGTAGTTTTGCTCCGCATGCTGCACTTCTCCTGTTTACATCGCGATCACTGAAGCAATTGTCACTGTCATAACTTTGCACGGCCGTAAAACCCTGGCCTAGGCGGTCTTGTAAACCACTGTGCATTGTCCTGGCGCCAGATCAGCCTTCTCTGTCCAATAACTGTGAGGTTTGCGACACGTTTGTGGAGCCACTGTTGTTTATTTGTTTATTTCTTTCTCTAAACCATTGGATTTATCTTCATCAAGCCTCCGGCTTCCCGTCCTGGAGCTGAGGCTGGTCGGCCTGGGTGGGGAGAGGAGGGGGGTGGGGGGTGGGGGGATTATTTGCGAGTTGAGGTCGGAAGGAAAGAGGGGGTGTTAATGTAGGCAGGAGAGTTTGCAGAGTTCTCTTACAAGTTGTGTTACAGCTGACCCTGTCCTCAACTTTGACCCCTGACCCCGGCAGAGATCTGTCATGAGAGGGAGCTGCTTAACACAAAATGGAACCTGGTTCAAGAGTCAGAAACAGAGAGGGAGCCACGGAGCGAGGCAGAGAGAGCTTCGTCGCTCACAGAGGACTCATTTATTCTCTCCCTCACTCGGATTGGATCTTTTCTTCTTTTTTTTTCTCCTCCACTCTCTTTTTGCTTTCTCTTTTGATTTCACTGCAAGGACACTGTTGCCCTTTCTTCCTGCACATCTTTTCTGCACCCCTTGTCTCCACCCTGTCCTCTTTTCTCCTCTCCTCTCCTCGCCCCGTTCCGGTTGAATTTGGACTCCGATGCGGCGCAGATTCAGGGCGGCGACGGCCGGCGAGGACTCTAGGAGGGATTCTGCGAGACGAGGCTTTAATGAGAGCGAGGCCTCATCATCCAGGGAAGGGGGTTGGTGGGGCGGAGGGTCTGGGGAGTGTGTGTGGGGGGGGGGGGGGTGAAATATATGCTAATGACATGCACACACCAAAAAGGGGACCCCGGGTGTAGGAGAGGCAGGCTGCTGGCCGAGCTCCCGCTGAGCGCTGAGGAGGATGAGCAGCTCAGGTCAGAAGAATGGCAACAAAACAGAAAAGAAAAAAAAAAAACTCCTCTTCTTCTGCTTTCTTCTCCTTCACCCTGCACCGGCCAGCGAGGGGCTCAGACAAAGGCAAACTGGTTAACATGTAATCTGAGAGAAGAAGGTGCCATGTTAATGTTGCTTTTTGTCTGATATCTGCTTCCTTTTTTGGAGATTTATTGGTTTATAAATTAGCTGAATGTAAAAAAAAAAAAAAAGAATACATTAGCTGAGTGTGAAAAATAGCATTTTTTTCTTGCACTTTTAATTGATAAAAATAACCATCACATTATGAGATTTACAAAAAAAGATTAGCTTTAAGCTAACCAGTGCCTTGTAATTTTATTTAGCATTATATTATTTGACAATAAATTGTTTTGACTATTTATTTTCGAAGTTTAAATAAATAAAAAAGACGAGTTAATTATGTTGAGGATGTAACTTCTTCAAGTCTAGAAACAAAAAGGTTCATTAAAGCACATATATGTAGAAATGCTTTCAGAAAAAAAATACATTCTTCTTTCTGTTAACATATTTTTTAAAGTATTTGAAATTTTAAATCCATCTTGACTCATTTATAAATATTTAAACCAGTGAAAATTGACAATTATAATTTCAACAGCTACATTAACGAAAAATGTTCAGGAATTGGCATAAAGATCAATCAATACTTTTATTTTCAGGTTGAATTTTAAACAATGAAATATAACTTGTGTTGTCAAGCAATTAATTGGAAAAATGGCTAAAATAAGTCTAATTTAAAAATGTTTTTTTCAAACAAAAATTAAAAAGCTAAAGCAACGATATTTCATTTTGTCGCTTTCGAGTTTTTTTTTTTTTTTAATTTTTTAATTTTTTTTTTAATGGTGTTAAATTTTAAACCAGCAGCGCAGTTTCTCCTTTTCTCCTCCTCTCCTCTCCTGACTCTTTTCACCGGAGCTCAGCTCTTGCAAGAGTTGTGCGCCGTTAACCGGCCGCTGCTAAAATAATAATAATAATAGGCCTAATAATAATAAATAACTACAAAAATACATAAACGAATAAAACACAAAACCGGCCAGAAACGAAAACGGATGAAGGACGCGGCCGTCGACACCAGGACGCTGACGGATAGTGATCGGTAAATGCGTCACAAATCCCGCAGCAGAATAACGAGAATCCTTTTTATCATTATTTGTTCCTCTCGCCTTTGCTTTCGCTTTCTTGTCGGACTAAATAAATAAGACAAAGGGAAGAGAGGGATGGGGGGATCCTTTAGGTGTCGGGAAGAAAATGAGAGTGGCACCTGATGATGTCGACTCTGACACGTGTTAATTGCTGCTCAGCTCCCCTCATCAGGGAGCCTCAAATTATTTTAGCGCTCCGGGCCACAGCGCCTTGTTTGCTTTGCTGAGCAGCGGCAGCGATGTGGCCCTGAGTCCGGATGGCGAGGCACCAACCGCACAGGCGGAATGAAACAGAAATAAACGCCTTTAATTATTATCAAAACACAGCAGCGCAGTCTGCCTTCGTGTAGATTGGAAGTTGGGAAAACATAAAAAAACCCCACATTATTTCAGCGGGAATACTCACTATATTACTAATAAATATAAAAGCTCTACTTTCTTTATTTTCTTTATATTTAAATTTTTTATTCTCTTAGTAAAACAAAGGGAGGGTGGGGGGAGACGACATAATGCCTCAGTTAAGTAAATTAATTTATTAATTTGACTAGTTCAAGATAGATTTTGGTTTAAGAAAAAGAAAAAATTCCTACCTAAACATATTGACACGAAATCCAGTTTTTTTATTACAAACTCCATAAACTGTTCTATTTTTTATTATTTATAATGTTATATTATGAGTAAATAATAAATATGTTAACCTGGTGGCTTTTTAACTGCTGTAAGACTCATTCAGTATTTATGAAGTATTCCAACTTCAGCTACGTTAGCTTCAGCGCCATTGCTAAAAAAAAATTTGCTAGCAAGCTTAGCTTCTCAACCCTGAGGCTAAAGTTACAGATGAAAAAATACAAATTACCTTCTGAGATTATATTTTAAAACATTATTGTTTTACTAATGATATATGCTTTAGTTTGTTTAGTGATGGTGCTAATGCTAAAGTAAGCATGCTAGCTTACTGAGTTTTTTTACGGTGAAGTTATTGTTGCTGAAGAATGATGTTGCCTGTGGTTGTCACTGAAAAAGGTTTATTTCATGCCACTGGTTAAATGTAAATTTTAAAAAATTATTTTCGACAAAATTTTGTGGCTTAACAATCTTTGCGACAATGCTAATGCTTTAGCCACAAGTTTTCTGCTATTTCATTGTATTTGACTTAAAGCCAAATTAATTTTGTGTTTATTTGGGAGAAGAAATAATCTCATCAATTATTTAGGATTTAATTAATTTAGTTGAGGATGTAGTATCATTAACATTGTTTTTGGAAATATTGGTTTAATAAAAATTAAGCTTAACAGTAATTTTAGTTCAATTTTAACATGTTTTCTTATTTCAGTAGTAGAAGTGCACTGCCCCAGTGGCTGCATCCATAAAATAACCAATATCAATAATATTCTCATACAATAATCTAATCATGAGATCAATTTAGCAAAAAAAAAGCCTCACTGACTGAATTTTGATACCAAACTCATTTATTTGCGGCCAATCACACCAATTCACACACTGAAATATTTCACTTTTAAAAATTTATATCCCAAAAGTGACTCCCGATTCCCCAAAACAAACATACAATTTCACACAAGATGTCTGAAAGCTTTCAGTTTTTGTCTTCTCTGCTAGATTACTTGTTAACCTGTTGGCATGTATTATATGGCTGCACATGGTGAATTGTAAAGCCTTTGTTATTGCCCCAGTCTGAGGCTGGTCACTTGTTTATGACACCAGTAATGGTGGTAATTGTTATTGTTGAGATTACCTGTCAAGAGGAGCAGGACGAGGGCGAGGGGATGGGTAGGGGGGCTTGGGGAAAGTGTTGCTGTCTTGACGAGGGGTGACAGGAGGGGACAGGAAGGAGGACACCGCGGGGGTAGAGGGAGATTGCGGTGGGAGGGGAAGGCTGCGACGCCCTGATGACTTCTCCGCTGATAATCAGCCGCTGTGGCCTCTGGGATAATTCAGCTGTCAATGCCACCTAGCAGGGCCCAGCATCAGGCGGCCGGCCCCAGCTGGCGTCTCTCACTCGAACGGAAGGAGGTGGGAGAATGGAAGCAGCAGCAGCAGAAGATGGAGTGAGGACAGCGTCTTCATCTCGCGTCAGCATCAGCTCTTTAAAAGATTCAAATTGAAGCCATCATGAGGGATCTTGGCGAATATATGTCAAATTCAACGAAATCCTTGGGGTCAGCCACTTATTTGATCTCTCTTAACTGACTGGACTAAATTAACATTCACTTTGATTAACAATTTAAACTAAAGGGTATCCAAAGTGTGGCCCCAGGGCCCATTTGTGGCCAGGAAAGTGGTTTTGTGCGGTCCTTGATGGCACAAATAAATTTTGATGTTGCTGCAGACTATAAAAAAGGGTCAAATTTGCACTTTCAAAAAAAAAAAAGAATTCATTTATTTTCTTTTGTTTTTTAATGACACAAAGTACCCATCTTCTGTCAGCCAAGTTTTTAGCTTTTATCTCAAGTTCATCGTAAACAGGGCAGAAAACATCCAGTGACTTTTATTTGAGCAGATCTTGGTTGTAACCTCAGAGAAATAAAGCAAAAGTTTTTGTAGAAATACAAAAAAAAATCTAAAGTTATGGTGTTATAAATGAATGTTGTTTTTGAAACATTGCTGACAGGTTTGTTTCTGTCCCTTTTAAACAAGGTGAAGTTGTGCGATTTTAGATGATTTACTGCTCCCTTTCCTACAGAACCAGACTGGATTTGATTAAACAATCAGATAAAAAGGAAACGTTTGCAATTCTGAAGAAATAAAACAGACAAAAAAAAAAATCTAATATTTTGGGCCACATGGCCTGATGTTTGGACACCTCTGATTTAAACCTCTGTGAAGTGAACCTTTATTGGCTTTCCTTAAAACTGGAACATTTTTTCGCAGGTTTTAACAGTTCTGCAGGTTTCAAAACAACCTACACAATCATGACTTATGTTTAACAAAACATGAATTTCCACTTTGTGTTCAAGTGAAAAGTTGATGTTCATTCAAATTCAGTGAACTCTTTCTGGTTGCCTCTTTTAGTTCTATTTTATAAACTTTGTTGTCTTTCTCAGCTTGTTTCCATCATGGCAGCGATGTTTCAGTATTTTGGTGCCGATATCCAGGAGTCTTTCTATCAGTAACACCGGCAGCAGTGTTGAGGGGACTGTGTAGGATTCCACAGTTGTCATTTTCCCAGTGTACGAGCAGAAAGCTGCCGTGGGCAGCAAATCGTCCCTGTGGTAAAGGGTAAATGCGGACCTGTCCTCTGTATGAGTTCCACAGTGGGAGCGAGGGGGGATGTAACTCCACATTGCTGCTTTCCCCAGCGGGAGAATGTCACCAAGGAAATAGAGACGGCAGGAAAATTGTCAGCACTGTGTATTTTGCTTCTCTTCATGTGCAGAGTTCAGAGTTTTCTGTTGTTCTTGCTATTTCTGAGTTGAATTTGTGAACGTCTAGATGTTCCACAGCAAGTTTTTGCCAAAATTGAACAAGCAGTGACATTTTTGTGTACATCTTTGTATTTTTTAGCTCTACGAAAACTTGGACACTACTTGGGTATCAGAAGTAAAAATACAAGTTTCAGACAAATATTATACTTGCACAAAAATGTCACTCTTATAACTACATAGCTGAACTTTTTCAGAACAGAAAATGAAAAATGATTCCTATTGCAGTGTAAACAAAACACAATGATTATTTAGATCACAATGATATCTATAAAATGTATAATATTTTGACTTTGATACTTTTTATAGTAGTTTGCAGTTTGGCATAACTAGTTTTAGAACAACCTTATTTTACTTCCTTGTTGCTTCCATTTATTTAGTAAAAACATGAATGAGTTGTGTTTTTTATGTCCTAATTAAAAAAAGCTTGTTTATGTGAATTAAAATGAATATATCTTATAAACCAAATAAAGAGTTAAGTTTGATGCAAATTAGCAACAATCGGCAAAACCGATTAAAATAGCACTTAAACAGATTTTATAGTTTATTGGAGGTAGATTATTTTACTACTGCTGCTTTGGCTGAATAGGACCTTGAAGCTGAATTAAGCAGCATTCAACAAGTTTATTTTTTCAGTCCCATCCGGTCCATCATCACACTGTTTCAAATATAGGTTAATATTGTAAGATTTCAAGTGTAATTCGACTATAAAAGGGGTTAATATGAGGATTCGGGAGCTTTTCAACGCTAGTCTAGATGAGTAGTTCAGAAACCTTTTAGTTTCATAAAGTTACATTTGAACATACTCATGACGAGGCCTGGGAAATAATGACCTTAAGTAAAAAAAATACCATTGTTACAAGTTTTTATTTGAGCCAGTTGAGCAGCAGTGTGTAGCAACATGTAATATTCTTTCCGACATCTCATTAAAAGGATGGTGCTTCCTGTTTTTTTCCCCAGTTTTAAAGCCTCAACTTTTTCAACACCTGATATACTTTGATGCTAATAACTCTCCCATGCCTTGTGAATGTTGATTTTTGTGAGTTTTAAAGGATTTGGTCACTCAATATGTAGTTTTAATAAAAGTTTCCATTTACTATCCATGTTTATTTTACACGCCTACCGATTTATTGGGAAATCATTTTCGGTTTGTGGTTATTTAAATGAGTTGAGGGCGTACCTCGCCTGCTCATGAACACACAGAGCTTGTTATAGTTTTATGCCAGTTCCTGTATAATTTGTCATGTCTGGGGAAGAATCGCTGCTCTTCAACTTCACTTCTATAAAGTACAGAGAGATTCCACGGTTACCAGGGACTCTCCATCTGTGGCCCTTGTCAAAATGAAAAACAAACAAAGACAAAAGCTTTAACACAAAGGTTAGTGCCGATGTGACATAAGACCTTCCTCTGTGGATTGAAATCATCCTCACAGAGACTTCTTGCTTTATTTAAATTTGTCAAGTCACTTTCTATTTTTTTTCTTCCTTTTGCTTTCACTTGAATTAAATCGTCTCCACTTTTAACCACTGATCCTTATCTCTCTTATTGTCACAAGCCATGAATCAAAAAGCAATTGCCTCATATCTTACTCCGCATCTCTGCGGCTTTATTGCGGCGGTTTAATCCTTCGGCTGGTTGACAAAATGGAACATCATCGTGATCACCGCCGTCATAACAACTTTACGGAGAAAATTATATTAACACAATCCTCCCCTTGATATTAAAATAAAGCATGATCTCATATTTTTTTTTTTAGTCTCCAAATGATAGCATTAGGTGCATGCACGTTTGTCAGCAGAGAGTATAAGAGTGAGGTTATAAACAATGCCATTCATTATCTGGCCCAGATGCAGCGATTGTTGATTAAAGGGCGCCGAATATAACAGCCACACACACACACACACACACATACACACACACACACGGATGGGTGGACATTAGGAAAAGAGGAGAGGCCATCTGAATAGGCTGGAGGGACATTAACGGCAACAATGATTGATATTTGCCGCGCAGGCTTTTTAATGGTATTGTTATTCCTCAGAGTTATACCCCGTCCTCCCCACATCTCGTCTCGCAGATAAATGGAGGTGTAATAATGAATAGAAATTATCCTGATTATTTTTGCTGGAGGTGTGTGGGAGAGCGAGTGGGGTGTGAATCATCATCCAACGTGAAGCCTTAGTCAACTATCTCTTGTGGATTTTCTTTAATGTTTTTTTTTAGTTCTACATAGAAAAATATATTCAAATATTGTTTATATATATATGTATATATATATATACATATATATATATATATGTATGTCAGATTTACGTCTGTTTAGACTTTTCTTTGTTTGCTACATTTACAACGGAGCGAGACGTTTCTGAACAGCCACGTGACAAATCAAACACAAATCGATAAAAACGCAATATCAGCGTAAAATTCCAGTTCAGGATCTTAGCACCTTAAGATGAAAAAAAAGTGTTGCAGTTTTATTGCCAAACCAGCACTGCATCGACCTTTTCAGCTCCCCTCACTATCCTCAGCAGGGACATTTTGTTGGCCATTCTCCAAATCCACAATATTTATCAACTGATTTGTAACATTCATTAAAAAGTGACACAGATCTTAAATTTACTAAAATATTGAAACTCTTTCTTTGAATTTAAAGGCTGCTTCTTGAATGTTTTGTATGGTCAAAGAAGCCTGACAATATTTCTGTCATGTTTTGGGCATTTATGTTCTCCTTTGAACAGTTGTAACATGTTTTATGCATTTTGTTCAATTCTACCACTACAACAAGCCCTTGAAATAGCAATTCTCACCAGACTTTCTTTCTCCCTTAAAGCACTTGTGCATTGCACAAACTATCTGGTATAAATTACAGCACTTTTGTTGTCTTCAGACCCCAACGAGGATTGCTCGCATGAACAGCTGAAGTGGACATCGCCAAAAACACAGCATTTGATGTGAGAGACCAGCTTGTCCGAGGCAGTTGCGTTTATTGCACACTCCTCTGGCACCTGCTCCTGTGCAGCCGGGCCTGCCAGGACACACATGCGAGTGCACTCACAGCCTCCTCCGCCGTCCTCTCTATTTAAGCCTCTAGCCACCCAAAATGACGGTCATTAACGCTCCTCGATTACATTCGCAGGCCTCGGCTGCTGTTTCGCTGCTCCACCGCTGCATTGTGTCACTTCAGGAAATTCATCCGACTGCTGAAAACACTTAGTTTACAGATGACCTGTCCCTTAATTATTGATGAATGCTTTATTTGTGATTTTTGTAAACTGTAAGACACTGATTACTGTTGCGGTCACAAAAACAGATAGAAAATTGTGAGAGCTGGTTTTTGTTGTCTTTCGCCGTTTGATTTGACATTCATTTAAACCCGTTGAGCTCTTATTGTTATCTCATCTGTTATGTTCAACATGTTTAACATGTTTTCCTCATTCATCTTTGCTCTTTTTCATTCTTTTGTAATTTTTCCTCTGCCTCCTGCATCCCTCTAAAACATTAATTTAGTTAGTTTTTCTTTAACGTAACAATGAGATTAATAATTAGGGCTGTACAACTATTTTAATTTTATTTCCAAATAATTAGAAAACAATAAATCAACAAAAAATATTACCATACCATTAATACCATAAAGAGATATGCACAGTGGCGCAGTTGGTAGAGCTGTTGCCTTGCAGCAAGAAGGTTCTGGGTTCGATTCCCGACCTTTCTGCATGGAGTTTGCATGTTCTCCCTGTGCATGCATGGGTTTTCTCCGGGTACTCCGGTTTCCTCCCACAGTCCAAAAACATGGCTGTTAGGTTAGTTGGTCTCTCCAAATTGTCCCTAGGTGTGCATGGTTGTTTGTCCTGTGTGTCTCTGTGTTGCCCTGCGGCAGACTGGCGACCTGTCCAGAGTGAACCCTGCCTCTCGCCCGGAAGGTTAGCTGGAGATAGGCACCAGCAACCCGCCCGACCCCGTTAAGGGACAAGGGTGTCAAGAAAATGGATGGATGGATGGATCTCTTTATGCCTAAAGCACTTAGAATACAATATAGTGCGGTACAAAAATCAAAACAAAGAACAACAATTAGGAAATTGTAAGAAAATAGAAGTTTAAAATTCACTTCGCTCATTAATTTTCACGGTAATTTAAAAGCAGAGAGGAATTCACACCAAATAGTATCCGGTGCAGAGACCGAAATAGGTGCTGCGGCTCTCTGTCTGTCTGTCTGTGAGACTTGCACAGCTGTGCTAAGTCACTTAGACGATAGGAAAGTGCTGAGTTGAAACAGGAGTCCTACGTTTGACAACAAGATAATACATCTACAAAGTGGGAAAAAATATTTTATTTTCAGCCAGTCTTAGTTTAGGTTTACATTCTGCCTTGTTACGAGTGACACCATCAAAGATACGCATCAAAACAAAGAGGTAGCAGGCTAGCGTTAGCTTGATACTGTAGCTAGTTGTATGAAAACATTGTGTGTGAATGTATCAAACACTGTGTTCCAGTTTGAGTGAGTTTAGTTGTTTCTTTAGAACGAAGTTACACAGCTACATGTGTTTGAGGTCAAGTTCTTGTGACTAAAGCAGCTTCATGAACCAAGTTAGCCACACATTGGACCAGAAAGCAGAGAAACATTGTTTTTTCCATTATCAAAGTACTGTTGTCTCGTTAGACTTTATGTTGAAGGAATGTCTTTGCATTACACATAAATGCATCGTATTTAAGAAATATTTATTTATTTATTTTTTACACACAGATGGATGTTTTCAAGGCTTTATTAATTCAGAATTTTTACATTTAAGATTACAATATAAAACAGAATTGTGGGCCTATTGAAAAGTATTATCAATGCCTGACTCTAGGATATTTTCAGATAGTACTTTCAAAGAGCCTCATCAGAAACCCAAATTCCAATTTCTTGAATGTGACCATATGTTGTGGTTTACAGAAACTTTTGATTCGTCCCAAATTAACCGTGCTTGGATATTTTGTTGCTACGTTCTCACACCAAAGTAAAACCAGCAACTGGATCTTGTTGAATACATAAAATATTCGCTTTTTTTTATTGAATTCCTTCAGCTTTTTTCCACTTTCCTTCGCTTCGCCACTAAGCTACCATTAAGAACTTCTTGTTCTCCCTCTGGTTTTTTTTCTACCCTCACTCTCCTCTTCAACCATACCAACACGCCGCACGCCATCCTCTCCTGCGGTGAAATGTTGTGATGCCGTTCCTCCGACATCTTCCCCTCTCTGCTCCTCCACCCTTATTCCGCTCTTTCAGTAATCAAGGCCAGATGGAGGCAAAGATGGAGTGATGCGGGGAGGGAGGATTGGGTTTGGTCCTAGCAGTGTCTTAGAACGTGGTGAGCTGTCAGCCCTGCAGGGAGAGGAAAATTCTCCGGCAATAAAATACGGATTTATCACCACTCTACCATGGAGAGAGAAAGAGGGAGAGAGAGAGAGACATAGGGAGAGAGAAAGAGGTAGAAAACCGAACAAAGAAATTGGGTAAGAACGGGTGATGTGGGGGAGAGAAGAATATAGAGGTTTCGATGGAGACTGATAGAAGACTCCTCATCATCGAAGAGACAGACTAAAGAAGCAGAGAGGAGAAACTCAATGACGGACGCCTGCAGCTGGAAAAGCCTCGACGCAAAAGACAAGACGGGGGGATAAAAATCGAAGAAGACAGTTGCGTGAAGACACCCACAGCTCATCTGCTCGTCCTAAAGCGGCCTGACAAATTCCCTCCCGCCATCTGCACAATCCGGGGAGACGAGCGTCTGTCCAGAAACCGATGCCCAGTCGCTTTCAAGGGATGTGATGTCAAGCAAAGAGAGTCCACCTCCCCACTGGGCCAAATGAACCTGCTAAAATAACTGCTCTCCACAATCGACTGTGTAATTGAAACCAGAATGTGCGGGATTTGATAAATTGCTTGACCCCTCTGGAATGTTAAGGTCATAAATTTGTAGTGTGTTTCGGTGGTGCTGAGATGTGCAGGCTTGTACGTTAAGAATGCTGGTGTGTGTCTGAAATTCACAGGAAAAGGGGCTGTGTGTGTTTTATTCATTCAAAAAAAAGAAAGAAAAAAAGACAGGAACAGTCCTGCAAAGAGAGCGTAGAAATGCCGATGCACTTAATGCGGAACGTTCAGCCATGCAGGCTCCTTAGCAACCCACGAGTTCACAAGCTGTACTAACACCATGCGCCACATTTTCCTTCACAATAGAACCAGTAATTGGTTCTTTATCCATGAGGGCTGTGAGGGCTTACCTTAAATATGTGTTGGGGATACACAGCCACTAAGGCGAAAAATAGATCTGAAGCTTGACAAAAATATAATCTAGATAATTCTTGAAGACCGACATGAGAAGTTGGACTTCTTTCATTTCCAAAAGGAGTTTTTCAATTTGGTCAAACAATTAGTAATTTAGTATTGATATTTTTTATTTGTTCAGATACATTTTTCATGGTTTCTTTCTTTCATGACATGTTGCAACTTTAAAATATATCTCAGATCAGACATTTCCCATTACAAGACTGTCCACAAAATGGCAGCCATCTTGAATGTTTTTGCACTTCTAAATACTCCTCTATTCAAATAATCTGTTGGTTGGATACAAATTTACTTGTATAGCGACTATAAAAAAGTGGGAAAAAATAAAGAAAGAATGATAGATTTTTTTATTACTATAAAAAATTTGTCAGCTTTGTAAGCTTTTGATGTCATGTTGACAAATTTGTTATTAACTTCAAACCTGGGCACATATTTGTCATCCAAATTAACAATAGCCCTAAGCATACCACCACATTACCAATAAAGTTAATATTTTTGAGTCTTGAATATGAACGTTGGTGGGTGAAAACTTGTGTGTGTGTGTGTGTGTGTGTGTGTGTGTGTGTGTGTGTGTGTGTGTGTGTGTGTGTGTGTGTGTGTGT
>CAEGAF010084515.1:0-22922 GCA_903067075.1 Micropoecilia bifurca | reverse complement strand
TTCGTATTGGTGTGTGGTGTTCAGACGTGTGCTCTTCCGTTCGTCCCCCCCCCCCCCACAGCTCCCCCTCCCCCTCCCTCCCTTCATCTCTCTCACATTCACTGCAGATATGCTGGAGGTTCTCACTGCAATCTATCATACATAAAACACTCACTAGATGGTCTCATAGTCCAGTGATTTATATATAACCTCGGGGATAAATAATAATATTAATTAATAATCATAAAAAAAACAACAGCCGATGAACAGGTCCTGGATCGGTCCGGTAGAGTTCATTGGACCGGGGTCTGGACCCCGTGGTGCGGCGGCGTGTCTCCGTACACATCCTCGCTGCCGGGCAGCGCGCCGCCCGGGGGCGTCATGCGCTTCTCCTTCTGTCTCCTGTTACAAAACCAAACTCTCACCACTTCTTTCTCCAGGTGAAGACTGTCCGCCAGGGTGATTATTTCCGACGCGGCCGGTTTAGGGCACTTCAAAAAATGGCTCTCTAACGCTCCCTTTACGCTCACCTCGATCGAGGTCCGTTTTTTCCGTTTCCTGCCCTGCGCCGCGATCTTGTCCAGGCTGGTCGGGCTGCCCGAGGTGGAGTCCGCCTCCTCCAGCCACTTGTTCAACAGCGGCTTCAGTTTGCACATGTTTTTGAAGCTGAGCTGCAGGGCCTCAAACCTGCATATGGTCGTTTGGGAAAACACATTTCCGTACAGGGTCCCCAGGGCGAGTCCCACGTCCGCCTGCGTGAACCCCAGCTTGATCCTCCGCTGCTTGAACTGCTTGGCGAACTGCTCCAGGTCGTCCGACGTCGGCGTGTCCTCGTCCGAGTGGTCGTGGTGGCTCTGCGGCCGGTGCTGGTGCTGGTGCTGGGTCGCGGGGTGTCCGTGCTCGCTGAGGTGCGGGCTGTGGTGGTCCTCGTGTCCGTCCCGCAGGCTGTGGTGGTGCAGCCCCTGGCCGCTGCCCGGGATCAGCCCGTTGACGCCGAAGCCCGGCTGGGAGTAGATGAGGCTCTGGCCGTTGGTCGTCGCCATGCTCGGTATGTGCGCCGCGGTGCTGGTCCTCCACGCCCGCGCGTCGTGGTGGTTCCCGTGCGCCTGGTGCACCAGGTGCGGCGGCCGCGCCTGGTGCTGCAGGCTGCTGCTGCTGGAGCTGTGCATCTCCTCCCGGGCGCCCTGCACCGCGGGCTTGATGTCCTGCTCCGCGCCGATGGGGCTCGTGGACCACGGGGTCGCCTCTCCGTGGGACAACGCCGTGATCCACTGGTGCGCGTGGCTGAGCGTGTGGCTGTTGCTCTGCAGCGGGTAGTCGCTCTGCAACAAGCTCTGCGCGTCCCGGTACGCCGCGGCTTGCTGCATGCCGCCGGGCTCCGAGTGCACGATGGATGCGCTGGAGGTGAGGATGCTGTAGTGGTTAGACGCTGCGGTCGCCATGACTCCCGGAGCCGGACTGGTCGCTCTTATTAAAGGAACCTCGCATTTGACAGATCCGCTCCTGCCCATAGGCGGCTCCCAGGCGCTCTGCCAAGTGGACGCCGAGGCGCACCTGGACTCCGCGCCGCCCCCGCCGCTCATTGGGCGTCGAGAAGTGATGGACACGGTTGCCAGGGGCAACGGCGCGCGGATTGGCTCGGCGGGAGCCTCGGCAAACATCAGCCTTGTTTCGCCGGAGAGGTGCGAGTCGTTTGAGGCTCGGGTGGAAGCGGAGAGCCGGAGAGCGACGCGGGGAGACGGAGCTCCGGGATCAGCAGGTTCGGCTGTAAGATCCAGTTGATTTACTCCGGCAGTCAGGTTGTTATCCGGACTCAGACTGCAGGTAGTGAAGCTCCAGCTGCGAGGATTTCCTCTGATGTAGGCAGCAGATTTGTTGTGTTGGTTAAGGTGTTATTGTGCTCAGCCGTTTAGGTTGTGAAAATGTGATTATTTTAATCGTGTTTATTGGAAATGAGACAAATTAGTTGCACATTTATGCCGTTTTTATGTGTGTATTGTAACGGGTTGACTTTTTTTAAGAGTAATTTTGATAGTCATCACTGCAGGCTGGGTGATTGATTAGACCGTTTTATTTGTGTAATGTCACTTATTTAGTGTGTAAAAATTCATAACATCATTTCTCCTTACAAATCATCGACTTCTTTAAAGTAATGGAAACAAACTATTAGTTTAAAGATGTAAACTACTATATTACTAACTATTAAGTTTAACTAGTGACTATATAAATGTTTAACTATTAATTAGCTGGAAAACTCAAATAAATGCGTCTTTTGTTTTCGTTTTTGGGTTAAAAACACTTTGAGAAAATGCTAACGACGTATGTTAGAGCTGCAACAAAACGACAATTTCCCACAAATTTAGTCCCATAAACATACATATAACGCAGTAGAATGTAATTACAACGGCAGTTTTTAGGTTTAACAAGAAAATGAGCTAAAGGTTAGAAAAGTGCTTTGATAAATAAAGTAACGATCCTCGTTTTCTGTTGAATTTAATACACTTAATAAACAAACTGCAGCGGTTTTTCTCTTTATGTCCTCATGAAGGAACAAGCATCAGGTCTGAAAGGAAACAGAAAATCATCCAGGAAAATAATATATAATATGTTTTATTTAACAAAAAAAAGTTGTTTTAATTTATCAATAAATATATTTTCACTGCTAAAAAACCCGTCTATTCCTAATTTAGTGATAAACAGTTTATAAAACAGCATTTCGAGATTAAATAACACCAACCTCATAATCATGTCACAGTTTATTTTAGGCTGAGTGAATCTCCAGAGGCTAAAGTTCTGATTTTCTTCACTGAATATTTCTGAGATGCTCAGCTGTTCTCTGTAAACAAACTGAGCTCAACCAATCAACTTAAAGCTTTAGTGGGCGGGGTTACAGGCGAGGCACGAGCTGGTATTGGACGCAGTAAAAATAACACTGCTTTACTACATTTGTCCCCAATTTTAAAACTACATGTGTAGCTTGATCTGGTTGATTTGAACTCTAACAGAAAAGCAACAGTTATTCAAACTTCCACTAAAATAGTTTGATGCTTTGATTATGAGATATAAAGTCGATCCTTGTCAATGTTATCTTGTAACCTTTATCAACTGCTTGTTATTTGCAACTGAAATATCTGTAGGGGCAAATTTCTCTTTCTTGAAAAGCGAGGGAAAAATGTGGCAGCCTTTTTTCAGGCAGCTGACTGGCGGTGTGCAGCAATAGGTGGGGGAAGGGCCGTGCTATTCTCATGTATGATCCAGAGAAAAGTGTCTGGCATTTCAGTAAACGGATTTGAAACGTAGCAGCTTGGAAATTATCACTTTTGAAAAGCTTGGCGTAAACCTGATGCCAGAAGCCCAAGAAAGAGAAAGTTACTCTGAGCTGAGTGTTAATGTCGCATATGTTAAGAATATCTTGATTTAAAAAAATGAAATAAGACAGTAAATGAAGACTTAAGGCGACTGAAATATGTTTGCAGCTCTTTAAGGATATATTGTGGGATTGTTACAAAGGCTGTGCAGAAAATGACTGTCAGCAGGAAAAGAAGTCAGTGAATTTGTTTCCGTGTCTTCTAGAGAACCGCTGTAGACGCAATAGTGAGTCCAAAGGTTTGCTCATCGTCCAATGAAGTGAAAACAGACAGAGGTGAACAGAAGGATCAAGTCCAAGCTAAGGCCTCCAGTCCGGAGCACGGAGGGCAAAGCCTCCATCCCGTCCCAGCTGTCGCTGCCCCCAGTGTCAGCTTCAGGGACCAGGACTTTGTCCAGAGAGGGGACATTCCTGGCCGACTGCTGCTGGTTGCCATAGGGAGAGGTAAATGAAACAACAGCAGTTGCATCACTGCCGATGCCTCTCCCCCCACCCCACTCCAAACCACGACTGTCTAAAGGCCTTTATTTAGAGAGGCTCTGTGCTGAGGGGACAAAGCCTTTGCAGGGATAAAGGAGGGAGGAGTGAGGAACGCAGGCCCCCAAAAGAAAGAAAGAAAGAAAGAAAAAAAGAAAGAGAGGACTAGAAGAGCTGAAAAAGATGAGATTATGTCTCTCCTCAGAGCTGCTCCTCACTCTGCTGAGGGATAAATCAAAACCAAACAGAAACGTAATATTTTGTGACCAGAAGCAGATTTCAACTTTACAACTTCTGGGTGTTGTCACCAATTTAGATTTAAAGGCGCAGATACGTCCTACAAGTACGGATGCAATTAAAAAGCACCGTAGGTTGGTCTAGACTACAACAATTCACTTCCCACCAGATATAATGTTATTACCTAGTGGCAACAAATTAAACCAATAAATCAGCCCATACACTTCCCGATATCCCCAATTTATAACTTTCTTGCTATGCAAATGACTGAAACTGTAATTAAACATTTTATTTAATAACATGGACAGGCAGTAAAATTAAAAGGCAATAAAAAAGCAATCAAAGAAATACTTTCACAAAGAAAAAAAAATCCAAAGTGTTCAGGGAACACGCAAAAGCATATTTATTAAATATTCACACTCACAAATCATTTTCAGCCATGTTAATTTATATATGTATATAAAAAAGTTCACACAAGGACACATGTCAACTGTGCAGACGGGAACATGAGAACAATGCAGAGGCATGCAGGAAGATTCAGGTGCTAATTGCGTTGAGGTCGGTTCTCTCTGACCTGGACTGGATTGTTTTATGATCCATGTGCTGGTTGATGGCATTTCTAAAAAAAATATGGCTGCTTTGACTGCTTTTTTATTGGCAAGGGTGGACAATTTTAATCTGTATTTTACAAAATGAATGCTGCAAATTAAAACCATTTCATTGGGAAAGTTTGATAAGCCTAATGTATCAAATATGATACAAAACAGACAGAAATTAAAAGCAGTCAACTTTTTGAAAGGTGCATCAAATACAGAGTTCAAATTAAAACTATTATTTTCTTTATGTCATTATTTTGAATCAGGCATTAAAATTTAACTATACGTATAGCTTTAAACTGCAATAATTAATTAGAGGCAGATGCTGATTGCAGCATGTTCAGTTTTTCCTGACCTGCACTGGATTATTTTATAATCCATATGCTGGTTGAAGGAGTTCCAAAAATTTTTATGGTTGCTTTGACTGCTTTTTTTTTTCAGGTGGCCAGGGTGGACAATTTGAATGTGTATTTTATTTAATATGATAATACTGCAAATGAGAAAGTTTGATAAATACAACCATATATGCCTAAGACAGAAATTAAAGGCAACATTTTGTAAGAAGCATCAAATAAAAAGTTCAAATGAAAACTATTACTTTCTGAATATTATCTTTTGCCTAATGATCTCAAAGTTTGACTATCATAGCTATAAAATACAACAACTTAATTAATTGCAGCATGTTGGGTTCTTCGGTTCTGCTTTTTCGTGACCATTAATAATCTTAATAGGAGCTATAAGTATAGGCCTGTCATGATTACAAATTTTGATACACGATAACTTGTCCCAGAAGTTATTGCGATAAACAATACTATTGTTGTTTTGAGACCACCTTCAAGTAATGTAATGGTGACAGCATGACAAAGCAAGAACACATTCTTAAAAATCTATCAACTTTAAATTTTAATGATCATTTAACACTGGAACCGGAATACATTTTAAATATCCGAAATATATAAACAAAACAACAGAAACAATAAATAAGATGAATCATGTAGATTCTATAAACAAAATTGTCCTTAAAAAAATGCTAGTTGAGACCAAAGCATCAAACTGAAGACCAACTTTGGTAGAAAGAAAAAGTTAAATTGAGATTTTTTAAATGTATCACGCGATTACTTGATTTATCGTTCATTGTGAGGCTTAGATATAGTCGTCTTAATCTCAACAGCAGAGAATGCATCATTTTCCCCCCCCTCTTTTTGATTGGCTCAAATGGGCAGCGGTAAAAGCTGCTTAGCTGTGTTGTTTTTTAGGGCAAACTAAAAATCTCTGTTTGATAAGGAAAGTTTAATAAATACAACCACATATGCCTAATGTATCAATTATGATACAAACAGAGAAATTAAAGGCTACCATTCAACTTTTAGTCAGGAAAATCAGATACAGATTTAAAATTAGAACTATATTGCTTTCTGAATACAATTTATTGTACTAGACATTAAAAGGTTGACTATATTCATAGCAATAAACTGCAATAATTTACTACATTATTATTTTAAAGGCACGTGTTGACAAGAAAATGACAAAAAAATGCAAATATGCTGTAAATTCCTAGTACCTGTCATAAATTAAATACACTTTTATAGCGAGCATAAATATCATTACGATGTTTACAGCAGTAATACATGCACACTCTGTGATTTAAAGTGGATAATGAGGATCAAGAGAGTAACGCACACAAAATAGTCCTATTCCACGTAAAGTTGAGCTCTTTAATGAAAGATTTGTGATTGGGCCTTTAATGGATCTCATTTCATAGGCTAATAATCCTTTATAGATGTGGCTCCAGCTGCACTGACGGCTCATGCAGCCACCAGGATTTAAGTTATGCTGCGCAAAGTTTCCGGGCACGGCTCGGTCATTCATTCTGCTAATATTCCACATTATTGTGGCGTAACATTGAAATCGGCCAAATCAAAAGAACATTGTGGTAATTAGGCTGTAATTCGAGGAATTATCACATCGCCACACAGGCTTAAACAGTCGTGTTGGGAGAAACGCGAAGCACATTATTTTAATGGCGTAATATGCAAACTACGGCTCGTTTCAATTACATGGCTTAACAATGCATAAATGATGCGAGCCTTGTTATTTGGACTTCAGGGTCTGCTGTTATTCAGTCGCTTGTAAGGGCCAACGATGGGGGCCCTCCTCCCAGGCACCAGGGTGCTGAGCTGCTGCCAAGCTACATTTAAGGGAGTGAAGTGAACGGTGGGGAATGTAAGCGTTAAATTAACAGTAGGATAATTATATGACCCGTGTGCTGTAAAGATTCAATTTCTAACGCTCTAATTAGGCAACTGTCTCTACCATACATCAGCTCACATCCCTCTGCCAGTTTCTCACCCGAAAACGTCCTGCGAGCGGAAATAATTAGATTTTATTAAGACACGGCTCGGGTAATAAAGGAAATCAAAGGCTGGGGCTGGTTGGATATGAAATGTTTTCAGAATCACCGACTTCCTCCTCACACAACTCGGCCCAGAGAATCCAAGGTGAAGGGCTGATTGAATATGGAGAAACTAAACTGTGATTGGACTGTGGAAGAGTTTTAAACTTTTTTTTGCTGATATGATGCAGAGAAAGTAGCAGAATGCTAATGACCAGCTTCACAGAAGAACCCTTGTTGCAGGGTGGTCATGTTTTCTAAATTTTAACATGTTTCTCCTGTTGTGTCTTAGGTCTTAAATACAAAACTTCAACTTGTCAAAAACATCGAGACAAAGTTTATGGTTTCAGTTGAAGAAAGTAAGTTTTATTCATATCTAAGGATCTACAATCATAAACACTAATAAAAATCACAATAATCCAAATGCTTTCACCAGTAAGGTCTCTAATACTAAAATGACTGAGCTGTCTGAAAACAGGAATTAAGCTCAACTGTACAAAACTATTAGTTTTGATATATTTGCCCAAAAATATCTTAAAACTGTAAACAAGCATATTAGTTTGTAAAAGCAACAACAGGAAAACTAACAAGATTCGCTACATTATTAGCTACATTATTAGCTACGTTATTAACAACTTTGTAACAACCCATGACTAAAAATTTAATTCATTAAGGGTGATATGTCTATATGGATCCTATTATTAAAAAATATCAACTTAATGAACTTTAAGAATTTTTAAAACAGTTTATATAGTTTTAAGTATTTCACTTTGTGTCCACCTTTGAATCGCTTAGCAACAGCGCTAATGCTAAAGACAAAGCTACAAACATGTTAACCTTCATAAATGCGTCTCAGCGGTGGTTTTATTGAAAAGATTTGAGTAATAAATTATATGAGAGACATACAAAAAGTTTGTACTATTTCAGTAATGATTCATGGCTCAGTGATTATGAACCAATTCTTGCTTTTTGGTTGTTTTTTTCAGGATGGACAAACCCTATGAATAAAATCATCATAATAATTAGAATTTAATAAAATTTTGTTCTATTTGGATTTCATTAATCTTTCAGTTGTTACATTTACATAATACCAATTTAATGTAATTGATTAAAATCTACCAGACTAAATAATGCAACCAAATTTCTTTTCTGGGTTGAATTCTAGCAGCAATTAAAAAAAAATAAAAGTGTAAATGCTAAACATTTTAGTGATGTTTTGCTGCAAGTTTGCTATTGTTTGGGCTGGCAGCAAAGATTCTAATGTTCTTTTTCTTTATAACTTTAACATTTAATCATGTACGTAATTCTGTTTCTACTTCTTTAAATATTCACGTGTGAACCGGCACACATCACGTCCATCCGCCTCGAAAAGTTTTTTTATTATTATTATTTCAGACCAGCATGCTTGCATCTCAGTCATTTTCTTACATAATGGGAAGGCGGCCGACCCACGCCTTTCATCTTTACTGTAATTGTTGTGTGCATCAAAGATGGGGAGATTGACGGGGCTGCATGGGAGGATTAATACAGTGGGTGAGTGACGACATACTGAGCTGTTCGGTCAGGACGGAGGGAGAGAGAGAGAGAGATGGAGGGAGGGGGGATGAGTGGAAAAAAAAAGTAGGAGAGGGCAAAAAGTGGGGAGAGAGTTAACGGGAGGGAGAGCATTAATTGTGCGCTTTGTGCCGGGGCCCTTTTGCTGAGTGTGGCTGTCGAGGTGCGGCGCTCGGCCCTCCAGCAGCCCGCCGTGATCTGAACCAGCTCTCAGGCTGCTGTATTCCAATGCAATTAGGCCACTCAAAGGCCTGCTTAAAGCTGCACCCCCACTACACACACACACACACACACACACACACACACACACACACACACACACACACACACACACACACACACACACACTCAAATAGCAACAGCCCCTGTGGGTCCCCCCCTTCCATTGTAGCAGGGAGGTGTATTCTGTCGCTCTTTGAGGCCCCTGGATGAAGAGACCACCCCGGGGAGCAGAAAAGAAGCACATTTCTCTCCACTTTTCACTCCTTTTTCTCCTTGTCATCTATCTATCCATCCATCCATCCATCCATCCATCCCTGCTTCTTCTGGTCTATCAGCCCAGACAGACACAGAGCAGGCTCGCTCCTCCAAAGAGACGCAACTTGGAGTTAGTGCGCCGGATGAGACAAAAGAAGCAGAGCGACGGGGCATTACTATGATGGATGTCATTGTGGGACTGCTTTAGCAATATCGCTTCCCCTCTCCCTCTTTCATTATTCATGCAGCCCTATATTTCAACAAGTGGTGAGGGCCGTGCAGCTCACCAGCTATAGTCCCCACAGGCTTCGGCACCGCGACTCCCCCTCCACCCCCCCCACCCCACACACACCACCCCACACACCCCACCACCCGCCTTTCCATCCCCTTTAACACAGAGCTCCTCGCAATCTCTTGGCAGAGTTTCAGTGTGTCATTCCCCAGAAAGCATTTAAAGCAGATTACAAACCTGACGCTACACCTCCCCAATAAAAGAAGAGAGAGACAGAGAGAGAGGGAGAGAGATAGAGAGGAAAGGGAAAAAAACTGGCACATTAACACCTGCAATACTGCTCAATGGCATCAGCAGATTAACGAGGTAATCCACACAATGAGGCCTTTGATTCGTGTGGTTTGGCATGCAGCAACGCCAGGCATAATGCACACTGTTATTCCAGGCTGTCCCAGTGCAAGAGAAACCTGGCACAGGCCATTTCCTTTTTTTTTTTTTTTTTGTCTTTTCATCAAGACGAGCTTTTGAAGAATTTTCCATCTCGTGCATCTGGTGCTTCTATAGCCTGAATCCTTGTCGGGAGAAATAACCTGCTGGCTGCTCCCCGTGGCACAAGCTTTTTTCTTTTTGTTTTTTTTTTCTGCGGGGCTGTTTAAACAAGAGCCCCCCCCACCCCAAACACACTGACTCCTCAGCACCACGCCCCGCCCCCCCGCATAAGGACGCGCTCGTTCGCGAGCTGGAGCCAGATATCGCGGTGCCATCGCTCATGTGCGGCTCGATTAG
Organism: Micropoecilia bifurca; assembly: GCA_903067075.1. NCBI lineage: Eukaryota > Metazoa > Chordata > Actinopteri > Cyprinodontiformes > Poeciliidae > Micropoecilia > Micropoecilia bifurca. The sequence goes on along the minus strand of CAEGAF010084515.1, from coordinate 12,825 downwards.
CCCCACGTGCCTCGTTCGTCAGACGCGGAGGCAGAAGCAGATGGCGGGAGCCGCGCCGTGTTACGGCGCCGCGGCTCCATGTAACGCCGCTCTAATTGAAACATCAATACCAGCCTGTCAATACGCCGCCGCTGCTTTACAAAACACCACGAGCAAACCTGACCCGCTCTTGACTGATACAAGATTGAGACTTGATAAAAAAAACAACCCCAAAACAAAACAACAACAAAAAAAATGCTATTGTAAAACAGAAAAATCTAACTTTTTCCCCCTGTAAAGTTTTTTTTTTTTTTTTCAAATATTCCATCAGCAAGGAAGATATTTTCCCTCCATCGCATCTCTCACCCGTCGTGGCACGTTTTTAATGAATTGATAAAAAAAAAAGTAAGAAAAAGTTGAGGGAGCGGCTACGTGGCTGTGATCAGTAATTCGACGCTATCGAAAATTCAGCCGAGAACAGAGAGAAATTAGGCGGCTAGGAATTAATTTGTTATTTGTCCAGCTCAATGAGGAGTGACGCAGCCTCCTTAATGAACGGGTAATCCATTTCTTATTGCAGCCAAGCTGAATTCACCCTTCACTGAAGTGGAAAAAGACAAACATATCGCTCGCTAACCCTTCGCAACTCGCGAAGGCGAACTGAGGAGCGTTGAAACCTTTTCCTCAAACTATTTTCTTTCTTTTTTGGATTGGTGTGTTTGTGTGCAGTTTGGGCAGGTGGGGAAGGGGAATTGGTAAAGAATTCACAGGCAATAATCACAGCTGACACTGGGGTCACACACAGTAGAAAATACAAGTCGATTTGTGATTTGTCGATTTGTGCTGCTGCACAGAGGAAAACAACAGTCTTTATTTAATCATGTTCCATGTTGTGTCTTCTACTCCCTGACACATACTACACCCTCCCAACCTCTTTCTTTTTCTTCTTACAGAGCTTCAGCTAGTGGTTCTGATTGGTCCATTTGGTCCGTCTTCATGGCGACACCCTTTAGTCTTGTGATGGTAAGGACCAGCTCTGTCGGTCCGTCTTCTTCCTTTGGGTTCTGTTTTCGTCATAAGAACAGGTCTGGGTTGGAGGGAGGACATCTGCTGAACATCTGATGGACGTAGCTGTGGAAAAAAAGTGACAATCATTCTAATCATATATGCATTAAACACATCCATGATTTTCTAAATAGACATACAGTTGAACCCCAATATTGGCGAGAATTATTGACCATAGTTGACCGCAAACAGAAAAAATGTAGAAATACTTAGACGCCTTTGAAATGATAAGAGTTGCCGGTTTTAATAGTTCAAACATAGAATTTACCTTAATATGCCTTAATACACACAGTAGAAGCATTTTGGCCAAACCACAGGAGCCAACATCCACAACACTGATACAATCAATCAGTGCCAAGGAAAGGAAATAGCGATTTTTCTTTGTCTGATTTGTAAACCTCGGTCTATTGTGCATCAAGTAGCTATGTGCCTCTGTATTTTAGCTTCCCAAGGGGGATTTCTTTCCAATATCTTAGTTACCTTCTACCAAAAGATGGACAAAAACTGAACTGCAGATAGACGGGGATTCACTCTGTCCACATGAAATTCACACCAAATTTTGGTTACAAGCCAAGTAATCCACACATGCAAAGAAAACAACAAATTCATTGTTTGTAAAGTTATGTGCAATAAAGTGAATTGGTACAGGGAATAACTACTGAACACATGAACAGAACGAAGCCTAGAAGACAAAAAAAAAACCCAACTGAAATCTGTCAGTATTTAGGATCAGCTGCTATCAGCTGGTTTAATATTAACTCGTTAATATTAACTGGTTTCTTGTTAGCAAAGTATTGGACAGAGCAATAAGAAATCTTAATAAAAAAGAAAGTTGCACCGTTGCAAAACATTTGGATAGCAATGGCTGGGGATGTCTTTCTAAACCTCTAAATATTCCAGTGAACGCTAGTTGGGGCCATAATCCAGAAGAGGAGAAGTAAAGCAGACACAGCCAGGCGTCTCTCATAGGATTTCTGATGGAAAGAGCCAAGAAGCATTAACAGAGATCCTCAGAAAGACCCAGAAATAGCAGGCAGAATTTTACCTGGAGATTGGGGCTTAAGCTAAACTCTTTGCAGAAATCATTTTTGGAGGAAGAACCATGTTAGAAGGTTGTAAGACAGTGTGGGACATCTGCTACTGAAACACCTTCAAATATCTGAATGGAGGATGAATGGATAAATGTATCAGGAGAACCTAAATATCTGATGGTGATTTCCAAGGAAGACAATGGAAATAGAGTTGATAAGGCTAAAGAAAAAAAAACATATTTAAGACATTTATGTACTTATTCCCGGTTCCAATAAATTTTTTGACCATAAGCTTATTTCTAAACTAATTTACCTTGTTCCTTGTTTTTTTATGTGTGGATTACTTGGGTTGTTGCTGAGAAATGGAGGAAATTTTATGCCAGTAACCCCATTTGAAATATATTTACTGAGAAGAATATTGACATGTCCAATACATATTTTACCCACTGTGTATGTTATGATAAATTAGTCAATGCTAATCTACATTTAATCTGTAAAAAAGGTCTTATAAAAACTTCAGGACATCTGTAGGTTCCACCAACTTAAATTTAAGACTTTTTAAGGGCATTCTGAATGGAATTTATGACCTGTAGATAAATTATATAGCTCGAAAACAGAAATCAACCCATTGCTCAGCTAACTGGTGGCAATTTAGCGTTTCTTACCCATTATGGACTTGAATAAGCTCAATAGCTAGCGAAGGCGTATTAGCAGCTGGTTACCTTTAGCTGCGACCGCCTCGAGTCTTGTGATTCAAACTTTTGCGTAACAGTAAAGTCCCGCAAGAAATAGGAAAACTACATAATATTAAATAGTTCTACCACAAAAAATTTAAGACCTGTGTTTTTTTAAAAGAAGAATTTAAGACATTTTAAGGCCTTAATTTTAGATACATGAATACAAGAGTTTTTAAGGACAACCAGACACATTTAACTAACAAATCTTACTAAGAGCAGTGGTTTCTTATATGGCTCACACCCAGGGCAGAATGTATAGAGGGCGCCACCATCGACAAAGAATCAGTCAGTCAGAATTTGTCGGTGTTAGAATTGTAAGAAAACATGGCCTTGCATAAACGATGCCTAAATTTATTCAAGTGTTTTCCTCTGATTCATTATCGAAATCCAAATTTTGGTATTTTTAAGGAGTTGCTGCTTTATTTAAGCATCTCCAGTTCTAAATCACTTCTTTCTCTTTACAGCCAATTCTTTCAAGTATAGCTATCACTTCAATTTACTTGTATGTTGATGCTATGCTGGCATAAAAGCCTCACTTTACACACTGCCACCTACTTGGCAGCTAGTGTAGGTTCACAAAAGTATCTATCTATCTATCTATCTATCTATCTATCTATCTATCTATCTATCTATCTATCTATCTATCTATCTATCTATCTATTAGCTTCTCTATGTTTCTAGAAAGTTCTATATGAATAAACATTAATCCAGCATTAGACCCAGGCTGCCATTCATGCAGTGAGATTTTTCCTGCCAACAATGAGGAACATATGAAACCTAAAAGCCACAGCTACATATTTGTGGGATGAAAACATTGATTTTACGAACTGAATAATTGTCAAAATATTTGCCAGCTTCAATAACCGTTGCAGCTGCAGACATCAACATATGCAATGTAAAAAAAACCCAAAACAAACATACATTTTGGTGGCCTAGCAGGCTTCCTGCCAGGAGTGCCTCACATGAAAACACATATTTGTCTGATTGAAAAAATTTTTCCCGCATCTCGTCCAAAAAAATTCAAAAACGTGCTGCAGTTTACAGACCTTCAAAGCCTCCCTCCACGTCGGGGCATCCATGAGGCTCAAGCTCGTCGTTCTGCCTCCTGTAGTTTCCGACATCTGGATCATGGAAGAGATGTTTCACATTAAGCAGGCAGTGAGTGGCATGTACCAGTTTCAGAACTAGAAATACAGTGGAGATTATTTTACTGCTTTCTGCACATCTATGCTACATAATAAAGCAGAAGAGGTTATGTGTGTCAAACTCAAGGCTCAGGGGCCAAATCCGGCCCAGTGTAATTTTTCATGTGGTCCTTTGGACTTTAAAAGCAGAACTCTTCAAAGTTTGGGGGCCATTTGTAAACCTTGATATGATTTTTTAACCCCTGACCACAAGACTAGAACAGTAAAAATGTGGCCACTACAACAGAAAACAGTTCATGACCCAAAAAATGTGGAAGTTGTCCATTTCTCTTTTAATAAGTTCACAGTTTTTCATGTTTTGGATCTTTACTGATGCACAGATTTCATTAAAATGTTTATTGTTGAGCAGATGCAAAAACAAAATAAGGATAATCAAACTCATTTTTACATCTTTAATTTAATTTTTGTAGTTTAATTCTGCCAGTTGCTCTTAAATACAATTTTATCAAAGAAATCAAAGCATTTATTTTATTCTTCAAAGTACATTAACATGAAAAGATGCTCAATATTTCATTTCAAGAAGCACTCAACAAACGCAGAAAGAGCTATTTATTAATATTTTAACAGGTTTATCAATACATTCTGCTACAACAGGCCCTTTGAGTACATCCAGCATCTTGACATGATCCAAAAATGAAAATGAGTTTCACACTCCTGCCATAAGTATCAGTGCTCAACATTATTAGACCCACACTGGTAAAGGTGAGGGGCTTTCGTTCCCTTAGAGTCCCACCCACACACCTGGCGGCAGCTGGGGCAGAGGTCACTTTCTGGAAAGCTCCTCTACACACACACACACACACACACACACACACACACACACACACACACACACACACACACACACACACACATTCCTGTTAAGATTCCTTGATGTCTTCCATCTGCTACAGCGTGGCTTACAGCAGGAGTCACGACTCCTCTGACATGCTTCTGCCGCTTTGCGTAGAAGTCACGGGTGAGAAATTTTCAAGCAAACACACAGAGAAAAAGACATTCACAGAGAATTTAGTTTCACAGCAAAAAAAAAAAAAAATCGACAAGGACAAGCAGCTGAACAAGCTCAGTCCAACAGGAGCAGCGTTCAGCTCGCGGTAACAATGTGATCTTGGCTCAAGTTTTCAGCGAGCGCTGACGTCTCTCTCTCTCTGTCTCTCTCTCTCTGTCTCTCTCAGAGTTGTGAGGATTCCCGAACTGGCAGCTTTTCAGCGGGGGTTTTAGCGATACAGTATTTACAAGGCATGAGCAAGTGGGAGAGCTGCAACAGACGGCGCCGAACACGGCGCTTTCAATTATTTCTCACAGCATTCATGAAAATAGAAGCACAGCAGGGAGTACAGTACGAGCGACCAAACTATAAAAAGAAACGCTGGAAAAAAAGAGAGAGAGAGAGAGAGAACTCCCAAGCTAATCTAAACGGGGTGTGAAGAGCTCAGAGTGGTGCATGTCTCAGAAAAAAAATAAAAACTGAGAGATAGAGACAGAGTGTTGGAGCGCAGACAGAGTGGAGCAGTGATGGGGAAAAAATTGCTGCATAAATAATTAGAGGGAGGTTGAAGTTGAGATTTGATTGCATTTTAAGAGTCTGTTTTGAGAGTGAAAATGGTCTGATAACCTCAGCAGGGGGCCTCATACAATTAGATCCATATTTAAGAAGCAAGTGAGAAGGGTTTACGACAAGTTCTGGCAGCTTTATGCGCTGTTTCTACATGATCGCTGGTTATAAAGTGTTAACAGTTGCTAGTTAGCAGAAATATAAAGAGCAGCTTAGGGCTGATGAGTGATTTATTGTTCGTGAACAAAATGACTGCACTAATAATATACTGTGTGTGTTAGAGGTAGGGCTGTATTTCAGGGTAGCATCTTTAGTATTTATGATGAAAGAAATGCTAGTTTCACTGGCAGATTGTTTCAAAAATAACAAGACATTTTTCCCAAGTTAGAAGTGGAACTAGGACTTTTTCATCAATATTAAGGAATTACTGAAAGTAAACAAGTACATATTTCCTATGAGCAAGTTTTATTTATATTTGCATTAGAAATGAGACCAAAATTACTTTGCAAGACTTTGTGTTTTTGCAGTGTACAGATCAACTTAATGTTTTTAAGACTTTATATCTGTCAGTTGTGATGCTTTTCTGCTTAAAGGTAATAAAAACACAACCTTTAAGATTAAGATATTACATCAGATAACATTTAAATACAGAAATGTGGGGTTTATGATGTATGTTTAATACCTGCTGAATGGTTGTTATTTTCAAAAGGTATTTTGAATCTGATTTCATCTGAATGCATTTTCTGATTTATTCAATATGACTATATAGTTTACAAGTACACTTTCTTGACTAACTGCCGTAGACTCATTACTGTAGACTTCTTAAGCTGCGAGTGAAGAGCATGAAGAAGAAAACTCTCAGCATTTTTACCAGATGAGCTTTATGTTAGTTTGTAAACAATAATACAGAAATTCAGGAGTTTTTGTATCACTCACTATTTTGTTGTTGTTGTTGTAATGTCATTTATTGCTATTTTTTCTAAACCAACTTAAACTCTGTTCTCTTGTGTGTAACTTCCTCTCAGGTCAGCATCATCTCTGAGGAGCTGCTGCTGCTGGTTGGACATACTGCTTCATGTTGTTTCAAATCACTTTTTTTTCTTATGAGAACAAACTAAAGTTGTCAGTCTATCTTAAAGCAAACATATTTAGTCATACTTTCGATTAAAATGTATGTTGTTTCCATACACCATTAAAGTACAGATTGTTTAAACACCTCGTCATATTTACCACTGTTCAGGTTTTCACTCTTACATGAACAAACATTGTTGTTTTTCCACATATTGACATTTTTACAAATAAAATAAAGCTGTGTTAAAGATTAATTTTGGTTTTTGTTGCTAATTTTCCACAATTTTCTAAGCTTCTTGTGCAACACACACACCAACAGAAACAAACTGTTGAAAGGAATCAGACAGTATTTATCTTAATCAACCTGAAATACTTGGAAACTTTCTCTAATCAGTAGTTGACATTTATTTTTGAAATTTGACATTTCAAAAAGAAATCTACTTAATGGTGACAGAAATTTAGAAAAAGCTCTAGTTTCACCATAAGAAACTTTTGGCATTGAATGAGATTTTATTTATTTTTTTGCCATATTAAAATTGGTTTGTTTTAGGAATGCACCGATTGCAGGTTTCTGGCCGATCGCCGATTAATTTTCTTTTAAAAAGCCTAACTTACCGATTCTGATTTTGGCCGATTCCAGTTTATTGTCTGAAATGTTGCTCAATATATTAAGAAAGTTGCTGAATTGGCAACAGTGGAGTGACTATTGTTAACTATAAATGTGTAGACATGAGCTGGTCGGCCAGTGTTTCAGTCAAACCTCTCATGGGAGAAAAAAAAGACCTTTGCTGAGGTTGATAACATGGGTGGATAAGATCAAGTTCACATGTAAAAACTGGCTGATCATCAACCTCCCAAAATGGAGAAAATCAGCACCTATAAATCGGCTTGTTGATAAAGAATAGTTTACCTAAACCTAGTTTATTTTGCAAAACAGCATTGGAAAGGTTTTGTTGGCAAGCGCGAGTCACATGATCAGCAACTGGATGTTGCCACTGGTGCAAACCACGAAGAAGAAGACAGAAAGTGGTTGGAGGACAATGGCACGGTGTGGTATTTAATGACTTATCGCATGGACAAACTTATTCACGTCCGATTTCAAAATCGCAAAATTCAATTGCAAAATTGTGTTTTTTTTTTACATTAGCGGAATATTTACAATGTCTTTGCGCACATATGTGATTGAAACGCAGTGAGTGGCAAGCAAAGAAAAATCACATGCAACAGGGAAGCAAATAACTGCTAAGATTAAAAGCTTTATTAGGACATTTCCAAACAATCTTTAAGCTGTGCAACAAACATAACACCTCTGTGCTCAGTCAGTCTCTCTCCCAGGAAGAAGGATATGCTCCCATTCAGATGTAGTATTTGTTTCTCAGCTCCTCTACTATCTCAGTGGGGGGCGCGCCCCCCCCCCGCGGGGGGGGGCCGGGGCGCGGCCCCCGCCCCGCCCCGCGCCGACCCCCCAGACCCCACCCCGCGNCACACACACACACACACACACACACACACACACACACACACACACACACACACACACACACACACACACACCAGCCCACCAACAACCCTCCCACCCCCTCCAACGTAATGGATCAAACAAAGGACATCATTTGTAGGCCAAGTCTTTTTCTGAGTGTCTCTCTCTTCAGCTCTGCATACCAATCCAATACAGCCCAAGGAAGAAAAAAAAAAGCCACGCTGTGGAACCTGTGTGTGTGTGTGTGTGTGTGTGTGTGCACGTGTGGACTGGGGGGTTGGAAGGTCTGTTTGCCTCTCTGCCAAGCATTGATTTATCCTTTTCTCCAATTTATTTCTCCTCCTTGCTCCTACAATCCATTCAGATCTGCCTCCAGGGGAGGAACTCGGGGTAAAGACGTTGTCGGGCCTCGTCGCCGCCTCCTAACACCGACTCAAAACTCATCTACAGGCCCAGAGGAGCACACACCTCTGCAAGGACATGTCAGCTAGACATGTGTGTGAGCACGCACGCTCACACACAAATCTTTCATCTACAGGCAACTTTCATCAGCGCTACAATTGGTTTAATAATGCAGCACCGACAAAGACAGAAGGCGATAAAAGATGGGCGTCTGGATTGCATCCATTGAAACTTGTTGGTTACGACGCTGGTCTGATCTGGATGTTTAATTGTTCCTGGTGATCTGAACAGAAGACGATCTGATCGCAGTAACAGTATCTGGAGTCTCGATATGTCTGATCCTCTATCTCTGACATTTTCAGATCCTATTACCCAGAGTCAAGGATTTGTCTCCTAAACGCCTCGCCGGTGATGACGGAGCTGAACAGAAACGCTGCATGCGCACAAATCCTACAGTTATACCCCAACACACACACACACACACATGTTGAGCCGTATGGCAGAGATCTGAGAGCCATTCTTCAGTGTCACCGTGAGCGACGCCTGGCACATCCTCACACCTGAAGTTGATCAATGCAGATATGTCCAGGGGGAAATTGAAATCCATAGGAAATTAGGCGGCTCCAGTGATTTATTGGAACAGTAAATCACAGCCTGTGTGTGTGTGTGCGTGTGTGTGTGCGTGTGCATGGTGTGTGTGAGATGCTTTACCTCTGTGTACAGTACTGTACCTTGTGTTTGGTTGGCAAAGTGATGTCGCTAGCTCGTACTTTCCTGTCCCTCTCCATGTGGAAGAGCCACTGCAGCAGGTCCAGAGGAGGGAAGCGGTCCCTCCGGTAGAGCCCAGCGTGAGGGACCAGGTGACGGCCCCCCATGGACACGACGCTCCGCAGGGGCCCCTCTGAGACACAACACAGAAGAACAGAGGATTCATAATGCAGCTCAACTCAGCAAGAAACACAAAATCTTACCAAGTAATTTTGGTCGAGTTTCTAGTGCAAATATCTTAAAACACTTGAAATGAGGCAAAACTAACTTACAAGTGACTTTTCAGCAACATATAAGAGCTTATTTTAAGTAAATATTTCCTTAATATTATTAGATGTTTTCATAGAGTCTTAGGCTGAACAGAACTGCATGTTACACATTGAAAATGCTTGTAAACAGCAAAAACTGCAAAAGAGCCGAAACACAGTTCTTTTAAATCAGGGCTAAAAACCTGATCTGTTTAGAGTTGCTTTTGAACATTGATCAATATATCTGATGTGTATTGATGATGGCAATCGACAAAATGTAATGTTTGTTCCTGGCTTCTCTTTTGGTGACCGTAGGATGTTTTTATGACTTTTATTTATTTTTTTGTTTTCATAATGTAAAGCACTTCAAATTGTTTTTTTGCAATAATAAACTTGATCGATAGTTTGATTATTGGTGTCACAATTAGTCTTTAAAGGAAACTGCTTGGATACAGTATAAAACTTCAGTCCCAACAACAATTTCCTAAATGTTATGATGCATCAAAAAGTAGAAGTTAACGTTTTAAGTTTAGAGTTGATCAACAAGTGGAAATATAAATATCATTATTGTTCATTGGGTTACCTGTTTAATCCTGTTCCACAGAATTTCCTCAACATAAAGTGAGAAAAATATCCTAAAAGGACATTATATAAAGTAATATTCAGTAAACCACAACATATGTCTCCATGAGTCTTGTATGTCAGATTCAAAGCAACTTTTGAAAATAACAACCTTCATGCAAGTATGAAATATGATTTTCTTGAAGTCCATGTTTATGTTTAAAAAAAAGGGGAAAAAAAATATAAATTCTTTTAATTGATCTGATGTAATATTCTGATTTTAAAAGTCATGTTTTCATTACTTGGATGTGGAAAAATAATTAAAAATAACAAAAATAAAGTCTCTAAAACATTTCTCTGTGCATAATTAATTTTTATGATGCTTTTCATTTAGCGGTATAGTTACTAAAGTAAATTAATTTGTCAGTAATTTATTAAATAGGACTTTATTGGGGCCTGCCATGCAATGAATATTTATTTATTGATTTAAAATTCCTTTTTCTGCAGAAATGTAGTTTGAAGAACCAGCCCCAATGGTTTTACCTTCGCTTTAATTCAAGGCTTTTTAATATTTGTATTTTTCCTTCTCAGGAAGAAAATGGTTTTTCTTCCTGAGAAGGAAAAATACAAATATTAATGGTTTCTGAATTATTCCTCGAATGACACCCTTGACCTTTACACCCAAAGAATCTAAAGAACATCATTTATGAAACTCGCGGAAAAATGAGGAATAAACTTGCAGCGCTGATTAGATGTTTGAGCCACTTAGGAGGAGACGTAATTTAGCCTGAAAAGTTCAGGGAAGGAAAACGTGCGAGAATCCCCTCCGCATGCAGATGCAGCCAGACACCCTTCATGTTCTCTTTTCTTCCCCTCTTTCTCCAGGTACTTTGCTTGTGTTCCTCTATCTTGTTTTTGTCCTGCTTTTAATTGCTTTTTTTTCCTTTTTCCTCCTTGCAGAGACGAAGAAAAGACAACAACAAGGCGGTGAGCAGCGCTGCAGCTAATGGAGGAGCTGTAATTGTGAATGGGGGCATTCATCTGGAGACATCGTCCGTGAATTGCGCCGCACAATACCCTGCACCAGGCTGCTCAGATCACCAACCAAACACACGCACACACACACACTGAACCCTCAGATCACTGGGGCTCAGAGGAGGAAAGTAATCACACCTCCACAGAGAGGAAGCCACGCAGTTAGGAGGGGAGGAAGTGGAAAGGATAGAAGAAGAGAGGGGAGGAGATGTAGGAAACAAAACCATTTGATTTGGGTCGAGGAGCCCAGGAGGCAGAGCAGATCATCAGATACAACACACACACATACACACACACACACGCACGCAAACACACTGCCTTATAGATAGCTGCATGATTTAGGAACTGGAAATCATTTTGAACACACAAGCTGCCTTTCCGTCAACCATAACATTGCGCAACTTGAAATTACGAAAACAAATTCACTTAACAGAATCACACAGTGGCAGTTTCTTGTCGGAACGGCACACACCCTCAACCCCCGGTGGGGTGTGAGGGATGCCTTAAGGGTGATTCGCCCAGGGCGTCAAACAAGCCAGGTGGAAACACACCAATTTCAAAAATAAGTTCTTGTGCTAGTCTGAGGAGGTTTTTCAGTCATATAGAAATAGATGGATTTTGCAGAACTGCAGTGGAAAAACTTATTTCACATCACACGAGTCATGTTATCAAACAGCCAGATGTTACTACAGGAGGAAACGACAAAGAACATGACAGGAAGTAGAGAAGGATTGTTGATGTGTATTTTCTTCAGACAATGAGCTGCTGGCTCCACCAGAACATTCACTGCATCACAGTTCAAAAAACGTTGTGTGTCATTAAAACCTGTTGAATCCATAACTCTTCTGTACAATTGCAGACTACAATTTCCCCAAATGTCGCCTACATAGTCGATCCCAGGTATGATGAGCTTGTTGCTCCAACGCCTGAATAAGACGCAGCTGTCTCCTCAGATGGCGCTAGTGTCACGGCTGAATTATGAGTATATCTCATGTAGTTGTTTATATCCGCCACCGACATCATTTTTAGTGAGTTATTGCGTGAACAGCGCTTTCACGTGTGATTTTAATTTCACAGTGACTACGAAATTGTGTTTCCCCGACATACATTGACAACGATTTGCACACATTTGTAACGGAAACGCAGCTTCATACCACATGTAAGCTCGTAGAGTCAATGCTTTCTTCTACCTGCTGAGGCAGTCCTCACAGCACACACACACACACACACACACACACACACACACACACACACACACACACACACACACACACACACACACACACGCCAACTCATGCACACAACTAACTCAAACAAACACTATTAAGTCTAAGCAGACACACAAAGCACTTTGCCGTAGAAAAGACAAAGAGAAAAGGAAGAAAAGAAACTTCTCATCTTAGTGAGGCGAGATGAGGCACCTGTCAGCACAGAGCCTCCTGCTACTACAGAGAAACATCAGGAAACAACAACTCAATTAAACACACCATCCCTGTTCAATTACTGCCACATAATCACAGCAATTTACCTTCGCTTTCTGCACGGACGCCAAACACACAAGCGCACATGCAGCGTTGAGTACACTCAGAGAAACACTCTGAAACACACACAGACACACACACACACACACACACACACACACACACACACACACACACACACACACACACACACACACACACACACAC
>CAEGAF010084514.1:0-24882 GCA_903067075.1 Micropoecilia bifurca | reverse complement strand
TGTGTGTGTGTGTGTGTGTGTGTGTGTGTGTGTGTGTGTGTGTGTGTGTGTGTGTGTGTGTGTGTGTGTGTGTGTAGTGTGCGTTATTGAACAAACTGCATCATGGAGTCTGGGAAACACAGCAGGCAGGTCCGCAATAATATTATAGAGATGTTTAAAGTACAATTTTGGTAAAAAGCTTCACCTTTGAAAGTCTCAGGAAGTAACTTTTAATCCATAATCCAAAAATGGAAAGATTATAGCACAGCTGCACATCATTACTGACCACCTAAACTTGCTGGATAAAAATGTGGATAAATTAGAAGAGGATCTGAGAGACTTATGGTAACTCTGAGGACCTACAGAGGCTCAGGTAGAGGAATCTGTGGAGAGTACAGAGTGTCACTTGTGCACTCTTCAAAGCTAGTCTTTGATGAGAAGGTGGAAAGGTTGTTGAAAGAAAACCAGATGAAATCGAAGGAACCAGAAGTCCAGAAGTTTCCATATTGTTGTCTGGTCCGACGGAACAAAATTTGACTTTTAGTACATATGCAAAACTGTTTATTTGAGGAAGAGGGTGGAGTGTAACAGCCTGAATAAACAATCTCTATTGTAACATGATGGTGACTGATGCCTTTCTTGAGCAGGGACAGGGAAGCTGGTTAGAGCTAGCATTAAGATGGATTTAGCTAAATTCAGACTAATCCTGAAAGAAAACATGTTGGAGGCTCATAAAGATTTTAGACTGAGGTTCACCTTCCAGTAGGACAATGAACCCAAATATATAAACAGAGGCACATTTGAATGGTTGGGATAAAGTTATTTTGACTTGAAAATTGATGTTTAAAGATGCTCTCCATCCAAACTGACTGAGCTTGACCTATTTTCACACAAGAAAGAGCAAAAATTTCAGTCTCTAGATTTGAAAACTGGTGGACCCATTTAGGCAAAAGGCCATTTCTTAATGTTGATTCTGAGGTGCTGAATGAAAATGAATGCATTATATTTTTCCACTCTTCTGAGTAGCTTTTAAAAGGAACTACATATTTGTTGGCTTTTCTGGTAAGTGTGGATCTACAAGGTTCCACACTTTCTATGATGCTGTGTGTGCAAGTTTGTGTGTATGTGTCCTTCAGTAGTACAGTGGGATAACTGTGTGTACACACGGCTCACAAGGCCTTATCTAGATGTCCTAGTTATCGATTGGGCAACATGGCAGATAAGAAAAAGATGAGTACCCCCTCCCACTTATCCACAACCACCATGTCCCAATGCCTCATTCCCCATATCTGCCATCCAAACCTGCAGCTCTCCATTCCCCACTCACTGAGACATCTTAAAGCACCTAAATGGAACAAATCTACATTACAACAAAGTCCAAACATGTCATTTATATTTGGAAAGACTTAATATGTATTTGGAACACACTGAGGTAGGGAGATTTATAACAGCTATATATAATTAAATAGTTTCTATAGACGTTATTTGAGATTAGATTTGGAGTCCAGTATTTTATATATACAATATATATATATATATATATCTGCTCAACATTGAGTAAATATTAATGAAGGAACTATAGTTCATCTAGTTTTAAACCTACTTCTTAAGAAAATTTGAATGCATGCATTTTCCCCAGTAGTGAATGCAGTTCCAGTAAATTTAGGTGGAATGATATTGTCACGATTACTCAAAAAAAAAACTAACTAGGATTGCATTTTCTTCCCACTTTGCATCCATTTTCTTACACCCTTGTCCCACGTGGGGACAGGAGGGGTGCTGGCGCCCATCTCCAGCGAGACATTTTGGACGAAAGGTGGGGTACACCCTGGACAGGTCACTAGTCCATCGCAGGGCAACGCAGGACAAACAACCATGCACACACACACTCACACCTAAGGAGAATATACACAGATGAATTAACCCAACAACCATGTTTTTGGACTGTGGGAGGAAGCCGGAGTACCCGGGGAGAACCCACGTATGCACAGGGAGAACATGCAAACTACATACAGAAAGACCCTTGGCCAGGAATCGAACCCAGTACTACCAACTGCACCACTGTGCAGCCCATTCCCACTTTAAAATATATGTAAAAAGGGAGATCTCAATTTTTTCGACAGGAATTTTAAATTTATTTAGAAGTAATCAATAATTGATTAATGCTTGGATTGAAAATCGTAAAATGATTCAGCAAAAAATGATAATTTCACTGTATTCTGCTGGACTTTAGCAGACAGTTTTGTGAAATCATAGACCTTCCCATTACACTTAATTTTACTTCATTCTTACTTATTTTACTTAATACATTTTATTCAATGAAATCCTTCCCTAAAACGTTTTTTGCCTGTTTCTTGTCAAGTCAAAGCATTTGTTTAATTATTCCATCATTCGAACCCAAACATGTAGCACTGAAGTAGTAATATTTTTCTTTCTTCTTGCCGTTTTCTTTGTCTACTCAGGCTTGTGAAAGGAAAACCTGTTTGTGTTTTGTAGTCTCATGCTTGACTTCTCCCTGCTCCTCCTCCTCACTAAGCGTTGTCTTGTTGCTTCCGCCCGAGTGGCTCCCGTTGAATATGCCACTTGGTTGAACAATTAATTATTATAATGATAGACCAGCACTGAGCGCTGCTTTAAAAGCGGACACACTGAGAGGGAGAGAAAATGGCACAAATACAAATAAGCAGTTTAATCCTTTCGTAGGAGACTGATGGTTGTAGTGGAATGTATAGCATTGGTTTTAAACAAGAACATAAAATAGAGGATGTGTATTTAATGACACGGTGGAGTGATTCAGTGTCAGCACATTTTAACCTGAAACACAATGATCAGGCATAACATTATGACCAACTGAATAGCAGTGTGTTAATCAACACTGAGCTGTCAACTCCACCTGACCCCTTGAAGATCAGCTGTAGCATCCGACAGAATAAAACTTTTAAGGTACACATTACAACTTAATGAACAAAACACAGTGTAATGACTTATTGAAAAAGTTTTGTTTACTGAAACAACTAAGATGGAAGTGCTTTTATGTTTATAGTTCACTTCCGGTTAGAGGTGGATTACATTTATATTGTTTCTTAAATGAGTTATTTAATACAGGAATCTATAGGAGAGACATTTATGTAGTCATTGATAGGAGGCTACGAACACATGAAATGATTGTTTAGAGACAATATGCCAGAAACTTCACTGGCTAATAAGTGCATCCTTTCTTCACGAAACATGATCAGGATCCTTAAATTCATCATTACATTAGACAAAAACGGTTAGACTCAACTAATGTCAAGTCTTGTCTTTAGTGCAGATGTCTAAGACCAGTATGTTGTCTTTCTAATGCCTTTCACATTAGAAATTCTGAATTTCAGGGACTTTTTGGTATGTTTTTCAAAATGCAAAGATACAACCGCATTCAATATGACAAAGAATCTGTTTGACAAAGAATCTCCTTAAACAGACAAAGAATCTGTTTGGGAGCTAAAGGCTAGTGTAAAAATGGAAGGAGATCTTTCAACTTTAAGGACTTGCCATCAACTGATCAACTATAATACGAAGGGCTTGATAGCTATAATGCCTATAAAGAGCTTTTCACTTTATAGTAATAACAAACCTTTTTTAATGTAAATCATTTAAAATCTAAATCTGGCAAAGATATGAATACTTTAGAGTGGAACAACCAGTCAAAGCAGTGCCGTTGATTGACAGCGCTTTTTTGGTGCGTTTTTATTTTATCCTTGTGACATAACACGAAACTGACAACTGGAAATGGCCAAGTCTTGTAGCAAATGCTATTTTAAAATGCCTCTCAACATGGCGCGACTTGGAAAACTGGGTATTTAGTGAGGTAGTATCCGCTATAAAATGTTTGAGAACCACTGGAGTCACGGTCGCAAAGGGAAAAGTGTCACTTTCACACGTGCTGTCATTGTGAAGGCAGTGCAAACGTGCCAGGCGGCCAGCAGGCAGTCAGTCTCCTTGGCTTCCACTTGATAGATGCCCATGGTTGGATTTGCATATGCTATTCAGGGCATCTCTCTCTCTCTCTCTTTTTTTTATTGTTTTTAATCAGAGGCGAATGTCAACAAAATAAATGAAGTTGCGCAGTGAAGTGAAATTTTTATCACATCAGTGGTGTTTGGATGGGTGTGTGCGTGGCGGGATGAAGAGGGGGGGCATGATTATGATGATGCCACCCCGCATACCTCACACCCTCCCCACCCTACACAGCACATACACTCCACCTCCATTCATCACAGGCCATATTGAGGGAGTGAAATTCAGCGGCAGTGCCGGTAATCAATGGAAGGGCTCCATATGGCGGGGATCAAAGGTGTCACATAGTGTGTGGTTCTGCTTTATTGCCAGCCAGCACTGTTAATTGGACAACAAGATCAGAGGCAATATTAAAATCCAATTAAATTGATATGAACAGATTGCCAAGTGATGTACACTAATGTATAATTGAGTATCAAGCAAATGCGAGTGGCCCGTCTCGAGCGCCGAGCTGCTGAATAAATGATGGGCGAGCCGTAGAGGACGGAAACAAGTTTGCACATTAGCCACCCTCCACTCCCCTTCCTTTCTCCTTCTCTTTCCCTCTATCGCTCCCTGGGTCTTCAAATGACTTTTTTTCCCCCATCCCATCCCTTTTTCTTTTTTTTTTTTTTTGGAATTGGCAGTTGTTCTTAAAGGGACATTTTTGTCCTGCATAATAAGGACAGAGATGTGGAGAGTTTCTGCGTACATGTGGCAGAGGAGGCTGGCCACATGCATATACGTAGACACGCACGCGTGCAAGGTGGGGAGCTGATGGGAAAAGGTTTAAAAAGTGTAATTCCATCACACATCTTTAATTTGACATTAATAAAATATAAATGATTAATTTCCCCATTTTTGCTGCAGCTAAACCAAGAGCATGTTGTGGTTTTAGGGCTAATCAGGCATAAACACGGACACCCTGCTTCATCTCGCTGAAAAGGCTGCTTGATCCAGAGCTCTTTCCCTCAGCAAAGGAAAGAAATAAGCAGAAAAAAAGAGAGGCGTTAGGGCACCAACAGACCAACGAGGCCCCGTCCAAGGTGACATTCTGTGATAAGGTAGTGTTGGACTGCAGCCCAAAATAATCAAAGGTTCATCACCACTCATTCTTTCATTAATTGAATATTTTTAGCCCTAATTTAAAGTGTGTAACTGCAGCGCTAAATCGTGACATTGGGAGGCAGATAAGGAGATTTTCATTTCAAATTTTAATGGCATTTTGGCTCTGATGATCGCCCCCTTTTTGGGAGGCTAATTATTTATTTCTGTTGTTTTGATTGTGGTCCAAGCATATGCTGTTTCTTTTTTTTTAATAGCCTCCCACCCCACCTCACCTCTTCCCTGCATTAAGCTGGTTTCTTTAATTAAGCGGGCACGGGGCTCATTAGCTGCCATGGCGATGGGGTGACACGGTGTGCCCGGTCTCAGTTCCCGCGGGCGGTGCCCGGACAGAGCGCCTGGGGAGCAGGTGCTGACAAGGTCGGGGTGGCAGCTTGCCATCTGGACTGCCGCTTAGGCCTTGTCCCAGCCAGGCTCTTTGTTGCCATGGATGGGCTAATGCCATCCACCAACAACCCTCACTCAAAGACATCAAAACAGGGCTCTGGGTCTTAGGAGATCTGTGGACTTAACAACCACTAAAACAAAGGCCCAATAATTGGTTTTGGCGCAATCTGTCCTTCGTTCGCCACTCTGGGGGTTTTCCAGTTATTGAGTTTGTCTGGAACAGAAGGCCCATTGAAGGTTCTCTTCATTTAGTCATGATGCACCTCCATTTGCATAACTTAGATATCCAAGGCAAACACTGTGCACATAAATTAAGGCGTAGATTACTACAATATGTACTGCTTTAAAACTAATAGGCGTCTCTTCTGGACACCTGAGAAAGCTTTGGAAAAGAACTTTTCTTTTTAGATTAATACTTAGGTTTTCTATATAATTTTTTCTTTCTAAATACTCTTAAATTCCTATTGTTTGAATAAGTAATACTTGTGGAACTCACATTGATGAATAACTAAAATATGTGTTGTGTGTTTATGTTGAGTACAGATCTTATAATGTCTTTCAAAAGTTTTCATATCCCTTGAACTTTGATATTGTTTCAAACCACAGATGTATTTCAGGAATTTAAGGTGATAACATGACAAAGTGGTTCATAACTCTGAAGAAGGAAAACATTTTTACATTTTTATAAAGATGAAAATGCAAAGCTTATATACTGTATATATTTAGTTTCCTAATAAATACTTTGTTGAACAACATTTTAGCTGCAATTACAGCTGCTAGTGTTTGGACTTTGACATTGTAATACATGAATATGCTTTGATAGAAACCATTGCATAATAGTTCATGGTCTATGTTGAATGCTTTGTACTTTGCAGCCTTTAACAGATTGTCATCGTCATCACTGGAACCATTCTGTCTTTAGTTTCACCAAGCTTCCACATATACTGAACAAAACCAACCCCACAGCAGGACATTGCCGGTACTGTTTTTTTCTGAGAGGTGTGCAGTTATAGTTTTTCCACCACACCTTGCACTTTATATTTAGAAAAGTAAGCTCACATTTTTTAAGCTCTTTTTTCGTCTTTACTATTGCCTGCATGGCCTGTGGAAAACGGCAACCATCAATTCTGATTGGTTTATTTTAACAATCCCTTTGTTTTTGCCATCTTTTTTAAGAACCCCACATATCTGAAACTCTCATAACTGAGCTGTGAATCTCTGCAGCTCCTCCAGAGTTATTATGACAGATTCTCTAACAACCCCTGAGAAACCTGTCAGTTTAGAAATTTTAGGAAAACTAAATCCTTACTTTACATGAATTAAATCATAAAATCAATTTCTGACAAGTTTTTGTGACTTTTTAGAAGCATTAAGAATCTCATTTGCTCTGAGGAAAGTTTCCTCTGGGGTAATGATCAAGCACTCGTTCTTCTGAGCTTGAGTCCTCAGTGGTTTATTAGCATTCGAAAGACCGAGCTAGAATAAACAAAATTCTCCCTCCTTGTAATTTGTGAATTTCCTTAAACTCTTTTACAATCTGACATGATGTTGTTAAATACATTTGGAGCAGAACTCCTCTTTCCTCACCAACACCGATCTGCAGTGACTAGCAGATTCTCCCACGATTCTCCGACTCTGACTTATGAAGCTTGTTGTTGGAGTCTATTTAAGATGACCGTTCCGCTGATCAGGCACATAAAGACGTCTTTAACAAAGAAGTGAAGCCGTAGTTCTGTATTGGCCATTCACCATTCGTTCCATCACCACATTATTTTACTACGCTGCGGCCTCCCTACCAGAGGCCTTGGCTGTCATTATGTGGTCATGCATTTGAGTTTTGCGAGTGTTCACCCACTGATTTAGAGAACAGATGCTTTCTTTTTTAAAAAAATGAATTCTAAAACAGAGTTGAACCTTTCATGCCAAAGTGTACAGCGTCAAGGTTATTAAATATCCCAGACCTTTCTTTAAAAGTAAAAAGGTTCCTGAGCACCACATATGGATGTTGATGCTCGCCTTAAGAGAGTGCAGATGTTTATTTTAGAGACTTTGCTGAGGCTGGTCTGTGGTCAGCCATGTGGTGCTGGGCTGAACATGAAAGCAAAAGCTAGGTTCGAGTCCAGTGGTGCCAACAACTTCTCAGAGACGAAGGAAAAAGGTGCACACATTGTAAAAGCGGCAAACGCAGAGAGGGAAAATCCAATATGACATGGGACATGGTGCTGCGACGGTGTAATGTTGCCCTTCTAAGTACAATATACAGGTGCATCTAAAATAATAATATTGATAAGATTTTATTTCAGCAATTCAGTTCAACAAGTGATATATTTCAAGTGTCTATTTCTGTTTATATGGTTAATATCGATGACAAAAACCTAAAATTCATATTTTGCTGATTATAGGACATAAGTTTAAAAAGGGGTTTGAAATCTTAAAATGTTTTGTTACAGCTTACATGATCATGGAGAAAACTACTGACTCAACATTTGTCCAGCAGAGAGTTACTTGCACTTTTACAATCAGCCACGAAAGGTCATTCCTAACAAAGTTGGCTGTTAAACGTGTTTTATCCAGGGATATTAAAGAAAGGTTGCATGAAAAACAGTCTTCAGGAGCGCCCAGTGTACTCCAAAACACCTCAGTCCGGTCTCCTTGGCAGGTAGAGTCTCCTGTAAAGTGCATCAGTGTGTGGCTCCAGTCCAGTTTATGAAAACACCTCGGTCCACTACCTCAGTTCCCTGGATGTGTCAGTGTGGTGGCACTAGTAAATCTACCTCCACACCCTTATACTTCCCCACATTGCTACTTTTAATGGCATGCAAGGATGCTGGACAGTAATAAATATTAAAAACAACAGCGACATCAAGCAGTCGGATAAATACAAGACATTAAAAGTCATTTTTAAAAAGATGACTTAAAGGTAAGGAGGTCAGAACAGTCAGGGTTGTGGGATTGAGTTCCAGCGATGGAAAATGTTTTGTCACGCCTGATTTGAAGCATCACGCTCTTCCACTTCTTAACACTTTACTGTGTTATGAAGTGGAGGGAACAGGATGGCATGTGGTGGTGACCATATCCCCCCCCCCACCTCGTGACCGATTGCCTTCCCCCTCCCCTCCTCCCCGAACAAAGACTGTATTTAGGGGGACCTCTTTGAATTGGTCAATAGAAACAAAATAATTTGTGTTCTGAGTCTGTTGTCCAACACCAAATAACGCACCGTAAGCTAAATATTGCAGTAAAACAGTCACATGAGCGTCCCGAGTTGGACGTGTCAGCTCACACAAACGGTGTGGTGAATCTATAGGCTGTCTTATGCTTGGGGACACGTGCTGAAAGCATGAATGGTGTGGTCAGGATGGTAAAGGTCAGTCCTCTTCCCTTATGAGATGGTCAAAAGCAGAAAGTTTTTTTTTTTGTTCAACTATAAATATTGCCCTGGGAGCTTTTTTTTAACATCCCTCACATGAGCATCCCGAGTTGGTCATGTCAGCTCACACAAATGTTGTGGTGAATCTATAGGCTCTATAGAAAACTGTATGCTTGGAGACACGTACTGAAAGCATAAATGGTGTGGTGTGCAAGGCCGGGGTCGCTCCGCTTAACTCTGGGTATCAAGAAGACAATCTGTTTAAAACCAGAGCTAGTAACAACTTCTCTGGGTATAATACTATATATCAAATTAAAACAGTAAATGGATCACTTTGAATGCATTCACCATCTCCACCCAACCAGCACGCACCTCAAAAAGAATCGAGCGCACTCATCCCTTCCACTTCTCAAGCTCAGCAGCCAATATTGTTTGGAATATAATATATTTATTTATTTAATCGCTTTGTTTGGAATATACTATATTTATTTATTCACTGCTAACTTACAAGTAAGTTATTCCGTTTCTATTGACCAACTCAAAGAGGTCCCCCTAAATAAAGTCTTTGTTCGGGGAGGAGAGTGGGGGGGCAATCGGTCACGAGGTGATGGGGGGTAGGGGGGGTATGGTCACGAGCTGGGGGTGGGGGGGGGGGGGAGACATCCGGTCACAGAGTGTGGGAGGGGTTTAATATCTATTAGTCATGGCCATCAATTAATCATCCGATAAAAATTTGACAGAAGGTGGTATATAGTCTCTCTGTGGTGGAGCCGGTCAAAGAAGTAGGAGGGAACTAGATTAAGAAGGACAATGAAGGTGATGAGGAGGATTTTGAATTGGATACACAGTGATTGGGAGCCAGTGTAGGTCTCTGTCAGCCCTTACCTGTGATAAAACCAACTGTGGCAGAGTTAGACAAGAATATGGGAGTCAAAATCTGGAGGAAGAGTGGAGAGGCGTAGCATCAAAGCTGCTTAAAATCTAGTGTGATTTTGTTTTTTGAGTCATTTACTGATGTTTTCGCAATCAGTCTAAAATGTTTCTCTTTGCTGACAAACATTATGAAGATGCTGATTTGATTTTCCAGTGTTTGTCCTCAGAGGGAGATGAGAGACACAAGAAAGTAGAAGAGCTAAACGTTGCATTAAAGCAACCTGGACTCCCTTAACACCCGAGTAAAGCCACAAGCTGATTCAGCACATGCCACAAAAAAAAACAATGATCCCTGTCCATGTAATGTGCTAAAAAAAATTCTGTATTAGAAGATCCATTTTTATTGTTTTGCAACATTCTAATATTCTGAGAAACTGAATTTTAGATTTTCATTAGTCACAAAACAAACAATCTTTATGCATTGAATCATCTACATTATTTTTTAATTTTGTTAATATTCTAATTTATTGTACACCTGTATATTGTTAAGCTGAGTTTTGACTGCATAGATTGTCAAAAGGCAACAATAAATTTAAAAGTTAGAAATGTCTATAGTGTGTAAAATAACTGAAATTAAATATTTAACAGAATTATATAAAATAGTCTTACTTGCAATTAACCATTTAGGTATTTAATGTACTTTAATCGCTGATACAGAGGACGGCATTAATGGTGACGTTAAACTGCTGTTTGCCCACACAGAGATAAACAGAGCAAAGTCGGAGGGATTTTCTTGAAGTCCACTAATTTAATCCTCCATTCCCTAATCTGGTGTGAACCCCTAAATCCTTTCCTACACAAAAGCTGACCGACAGCAGCTTTGGAGCAGAGAAATGGTCATATTCATTCCCTCTTCCCTGGTCCAGTGATTGCAGAAAATGAGTCCTGGAGATCACATATTCATCATCTTTTTCTTTTATTGGATTGTCAGTCATCCCCTATTTCATGTCCAATTTCCTATCAATGGAAGAAACTGTTTCTTCCACCAATTGTGGTCTTCCAAAACATGAACAATTTTGACCAAAGGACAAAAAAACCTGATCTGATCTAATTAACAGTGGCTCTTCTATGCTACACAAGTGTCAAAGTCACGTTCTCTGCAGCACACATATAGCGAATCAAAGTAGAAATGCGCCCCTTGACAAGGACCACATACACCACATTATTTGGAGAAAATTCATGAGAAGATTACCCTTGGGGGAGTGGATGAAGGAGTGGGAGAATGAGTGGCAAAGTGAGGAACGACTGGGGTGTCGAAATAGATTGGTGGGGTACAGAAGAAGGGGCTCAATGGGCGGCTAATTCCCACCATGCCCTGCTGCAGCTGTGCCCCTGAAACTGACTGACAGATCCATATGCATATGGGAGACCTTCATATGCAAGAACAGTGAGGGGTAGCGACCAGCTTTCGCTTCCTTCATTTATAAATTGTATTTACGTAACAGTCAGTTCTAACTTTATTTCCTTCATTGGCATTTCCATTAGCCAAAAGGTCTGAAGGTTCAGTATTAAAATGCTTTCATGCTGGTAGCAGATGAAATAAAACATTTTAAATGGGCACATTATGTATTTTCCTGGCACAGACATTTTATAGCACAATCAAGTAACTGTTACTTCAGTTATAAAAATGCTCTCTATATATATACATAATATATATTGAATGAGACAAAAGAAATTTGACTCAACCATGCATAAAATAATCAAAGCAACACCACAGGTATGTTTTTGATGAGGGAATAACATATAAAGCTACCTATAGTGGATTCTGTATCCCCACCCATCACTAACCTTTTAAGCATTAGCTGAACACATCTGTACACAATAAATGTCCAACAATTCTGATTGCAACACTAACAATTGGAGCATTATCTCAAAAAAATGTATATCAATTTCAGCTAAAGAAAAGCAGTAACAAACTCATTTTCGTTTTGGAACTTTCTCTATTGAGTAAAGTTGAAGTTATTACAGAGCGGCGTTTGGAGTACGTGAGTTTTTCTGCCGTCGGAACTGAATGGATAAGAGAGAGAGAGAGAGAGAGAGAGAGAGAGAGAGAGAGAGAGAGAGAGAGAGAGAGAGAGAGAGAGAGAGAGAGAGNGAGAGACAGAGAGAGAGAGAGAGAGAGAGAGAGAGAGAGAGAGAGAGAGAGAGAGAGAGAGAGAGAGAGAGAGAGAGCTCTGATTTATTCTTACTCAATTTTAGCCCAGATGCTCAGTGTTGGGACTCAGGAATGTGAGTGTTAGACTGAGGACAAAAACAACAAGAACAAAAATGTGACTATGTGACCTAATTTGCCTTAAGTGTTATAACCGGATGTTTTTGTTGTTGGTTGCTGTAGACAGTAGTGGTCAGTTAGTGTTTCATTTAGAGTTGATGCGGACCGAGACCAAGAGTAAAGAGCTTCAAAGAAGAGAAGTCAGTAAATCAAAGGTTGGAAGGTGTCTGATGGCCACTTGAAGGAATCTTCCTGTTAATCCTTGTTGTAGGTCAGCTTGTAAAAGTGAATGAACTCAACAGGGTTCAGAGATTGACTGCACTGCAATCACTGATTGGATTGTTTCCTCATGCCCACAACCTCTGACCCCTGCAGGAGAAGGGTCAAGTGCCTCCTCGGCTCTGTGTTAATGAGCCATTAAACACCTCTCAGTTTTGTTGGTGTGTGGCAAGCTTTCTCTGTGTCTGAGTACTATGCCTCAAAACATGCACACTTCTTTAACCTGAACAATTCTTAATAAACAAAGTTGGACTAGACTGGACACTGGTAAAAGAATAGTTTGGAAAAAATAGTGAGATTAATATGAAATTGGTGCCACTAATTAGTAAAAGTGTAATTGTAGGATTTAAAGGCCACAAAGACAACAAATACAGAACACGATCCCATTTAATGGCATTTTCCTGTCATATTTAGCTACAGCTGAGAGCAGACATGTTAAATGTTGAGCAGGGTCACATGATTCCCAGTTTATGTCATGCTAGAGCTAATTCATAACTTCTAGAGGGGTTGAATTTGTACCTGCATCATGTAAATCTGCCACAGGTTAAATTCTAAATTATGTAAAAACGATGTGAGAGACTGATGTGGTGCAGACAGTAGTATGACTTACTACACATGTGGAAAG
The DNA here is from genome assembly GCA_903067075.1 of Micropoecilia bifurca. Classification (NCBI taxonomy): domain Eukaryota; kingdom Metazoa; phylum Chordata; class Actinopteri; order Cyprinodontiformes; family Poeciliidae; genus Micropoecilia; species Micropoecilia bifurca. The sequence continues at coordinate 11,937 of CAEGAF010084514.1, read as the reverse complement.
GCACACGCAGCCCCTTAGTGCAACTTCACTACAGCCGCCACATCGCACGCAGAATAGAAACAAAACCAACCACAAGTTTTCCAGCACTTCTTACTTTACACAAACCAATAATTGTACACTCCACCACTGCTTCCTTTTTTAATATATTTTTAATGCCACATTAAAAGGGATTTTATTAATCAGATGGTAGAAGCCGGAGTGTGACACGTTCAGCCAGTGCTCGCATTTGATGCTTTTTTTTATTGTTAAAAGGCCCGTTCCCACATGTCGTAAATCCCTATTGCAGCTCCGCCTAAAAAAACAATGGCAAACAGCAAAACAACATAAAACAGCCACTGAGTCAAAGTGGAGCTCTCTCAGTTGGGGCCAGGGCCTGAGTCCCCTTTCAAGTTCAGTTGCAACAATTATCTTCAAAGTGGTACTGAGCGGGAAACCTTTGTTTTCCTCCCAATCGGCATGGCTTGAACCTGACCCTGTTTCTCCAAGCCTACTGGAGGATAACATGTTCCTACAGTTTGATACCAAGAGTACATTTTCTTATGACTTATTCATCTTTTTTCCCTCTCTCCAGCACCCTAATTTATAATTCATTTGATCTAAAATTTCATTAATTTTCTAAAATGTTCCAATTGGGGCCTTGCTGGGCTTGGGCAAAGGGTTTTTTTTTCTTTGTCCAACCCTCTTTTGTAGTTGGCTATTATTCTTTTATGTAGCAGCCTTGTAGAGGTTATCATCTTCTGAGGGCAAACAGCGCTCGCTGGAAAAGTTTTAATCAGCTTTAATGAGCGAGGTCAGTGCTGGAATCACAGAGAATGAGAGACATTGGTGGAAACTTGAGAAGCAGTGAGAGAATAGCAAAAATAGTTGGCCTCAGAGACGTATGGACATTTTTTTTTTTAAATCTTTTTTGCATTTCCTATCTTATACATTTTTACTTTACATTTTTTTTTTTTTTTTTTTTTTTTTTTGCCTGGCCCTCTGATGGTCTGATTTAGCTCAAATTGCACTGGCATCTTAGGCACGGGAACAGATTATAGATAATGAAGGAGAAATTCATTTCAGACCATCACTATCTTCAAGGCATCATTCCAATCAGAAAAAGGCTGCAATTAGAAGGTGAAAGTTAATTTATTTTTAAAACTTGCTCGTCAGTAGCCATGAAAATATTTCTAATGTGGCAGTGGGAAAGGACTGTTAAAATTCTTAAATTCATCCATAGTGATAACGCTGGTTTAGTCCTACAGCTCAACCGTCCCTGGCTTTTTATCATTCCGTGAAATCCTCAGATATCCCTCTTTTACCTTCCCCTCTTTGAGTTACCTTGCTTTTCTTCGCTTTGTCTTTATCAAATGTTACCGTCCTTTCTTCTGGCTTTAGCCTTGGACTCTAATCTTCTTTCAGGGAATAGTCTAAGCCGTTTCATTTTTAGCATTTCACAGCCAAGGTTGGCTAATAACAGCATAACGACTGTACCTCCTTGTAAGATATGACATGCCTTATTCAGATGTCAAGCCAGTACATTTACTGTCTGTGAGATTCTCAGCTCTGTTTGGCTGTCAGTCAGTACATTTGTGCAATATTTCACCTTATCACTCACTGACCCCTTTATTAGGTGACCCTTGCCGTTACCACATTGGACCACTTCTACTTCAAAGACTGCCTTAATTCTTCATTGAAAAGATTCAACAAAGTGAAAGTATTTTTTTTTTTAAAAACTTGGTTGTCAGTTTTTGCTCATCTGAGACTTTCCTTAGAAATTTTGGTTCATATTGTTACGACAGCACCACACACTTAATATAGATTTGTCAGCTGTGCATCCATTAAGCCAACATTTTACTCCTTTAAAACATAAAGATGCTCTTAGTTTGGTTTCAGTTGAAACCAGTAAAATACTTTTTATATTCAAGAAGACAGTTTGTGAATATCCGAGCTCCAGGCTACAAAGTCTTTCTGGAGGTACCAGTAAGACAATAGATACACTAAGAGCAATAGATAGATTGGTAGGGCCAGAAACAACATTAAGGTAAATGTTTCAAGCTCAGTTAAAACTAGAAGCTCAAAGGTTGTCCAGCCATAACACCCCCAGTAGAATCAATTGGAGGTTTCCTCCTGTTAAAGGGGATTTTTTTTCCTCTCCACTGTCACTACATGCATGCTCAGTATGAGGGATTCCTTTAAAGTCAACAACACAATGCAAGCGATTGTCTGATGCTGCGTGCTCATCCAGAAAGAGTGAAGCCAATCTGCTGGGTTTCTTTAGATAGAAATTTTTGAACTACCTTGAATAATTAATTGATGATTTTTTGGAGAGTGGATCAAAACCACATTTGTTAACTGACACTATAAAAAAGAAATTTAATTTTATGTTCCTATCTCTGTTCTTACTGACAGTACTAGCACTCTTCTGTCTAGGCTTCAAAGCTTTTTTGTGGGTTCAGAGATGGTATTCTTAATTATTTTTTTTGGTAGTTACAAGTAATAATTTGAGCCACTTTTGCCCAACTACCATCTCTATAGATTTGTCTCTTCTCTAGCGTTGAGGGCATTCATACAACTGCTGCTCACTGAATATTTGTTTATTAAAGTAGCTGGTGTATGTAGTAAAATAATATATAACAGTATGTACTATGTCGCATGTCACTTCTGTCATTCCTGAACCTCCACCAAAAATATGCATATAAAAAATAGTTCAGGTGTACATTTTTAATTAATTTTTAATTAATTAATTTATTAATTTTAGCAGTTCGAAAGGGGAAAATTATAACCCCAGATGGGGATCTTGCCAGTAAAGTCTAACATTTATAGAACAGTTCTTTGAGAAACCTAATCAACATGAGTAATGACCCATAAATACTGCAGATGGGAAAATGTAAAAAGTGTATTGTAAATATACACCCAAATAGCTCAACTTATCCACAGTATCTTCAAAGCATTTGTCATGTTGTTCATGAATTCAAAATACATTTTCAGAGCACTTTATGTGCAATCACAGATTCCACTTCCAAAAGTCTGTACCAGACTGTTTTAAAGTTCTTTGTGGTTTTATTTGCTTCCAAAGTTCTTGCGGTTCTCTTTCTTTTTGAAATTTCAGTCAAGTCCTCCCATGACTATATACCTGTTTGGAATAAAATAAAAATAAAAAAGAGAAAAAAGAAAAAGGTCCTACCAGTTCACCATCAGTTTAGTTTGGTTCTGTTCAGGTTTCATTTGAAGACAGAAAAAAGCTGCCCTGTAAAAGGCCAGAAAAATAAACAATTGAAATTAAATCATTAATTGAAAAGAGTTTACTGGTAAACATTAATACAATACACACTTTAAAGCGGTTCAGGAATTTTATGGGGTTTTCAATACAGTATTTATTAGGAAAACTTGTTAATTTAACTGCACAGGCACAGTAATATTCAAATATGATACTTCCTGTTAGCATGTCATTCACAAAATGAATCAAAAGTACAAATATAAAATCCTAAATCAATAAGGCTTCATAGCCGAATGAAACCACAAATCCTTTTATGTTAATCGGTATGCACATTATCCAAGCACAATTTAACTGTAGAGGTTTAAATTAAACTTCAAACTTGAAAAACATTTCCTCACTGGAGTTCTGCGGTAACACTTTGTTATAATAATTACAGCATTGATTAGAAATTCCACTTTTTTTTTCTTTGAAAAATAGATAAACTAAATGAGAAGAAATCCACATTTATGGCTTTAAGAGACACAAAGTTGTGAAACAGTTCCCATAAATCTAGTACTTCTTTACACTCACGAAACACGTGTTTAGCTGTACATTTCTTAGCTTTTTCTTTTTTTTTTCTTTTTTTATGTATTTTAGTAACATGGGTTACAACAGAACATAAAGTATATAGTGCTTGGGAGGTTTTTTTATGGCAAAGGGCTATTATTTCAAAATAAAAATATAAGCGTGTGTTTTCATTGCTCATCCCCCCACAGAAACAGGGCTTACATTGCATAGCTGACTCACATCTTGGTTGGCCTGTCTTGCTACATAAGTAGTATAGACGTCTGACATTTACTTTGACAATAAATACTCAGAGGAAGGATGTAAAGGTATTGGGGTCAGTCGTCCACATACCAAGCAGGAGTTTGAGACCCACCACACAATGCAAGATGTTTATTGTTCATAGGTGGCTTTATCCATTAAAACACATAGACACAGGCTTAGTGAAAAGTTGCCATCTTGCCACATGGTCTGATGTGTTTAGAAAAGACAACACACTACTTCTTGTCATTTTCTGACAAGAATTAGTGAAAATGAATGATATCCCGACTTTTCTCCAAAGTTGAAAGATGCATCAGAAAAAGGTGGTTTCTTGACCTTTCATTATAACCCCTGTGGGACCCTGAGGTGAGGCCGGGCATTTTATTTTTATATGGAACACTGATTACTTATAAGGGACACCTGAGGACCTTTTTTTGTTGTTTTTTTTCAGGGGGTTTTAAACACTGAGAGCCACTAACATGCCTCTGCTCTCCTCTACAGATATGCTGTCGCCTTTTGCTTTGCGTATTATATAGCTTTCCCATTACAACATTTCACACATCATAATCATGAACACTGTATGCCACTTTCACACGTCATATTAAAAACTTGGATATTAATCTTAGATTGTGTTGAATGCATTTACTTTTCAGACTCTTATGCATGGTGTGTCTCTCTTTTTGTTGTGGCCTTTGAATCAGATCATAACAGTCTCCATGCAAAGATATCTAATATACAAAGTTGAGTCCTGAAGGGCCAGAAAACAACAATGGTACACAATAACCACTTTATCCAAAATCAGTTTCATATATGTTCGAGATGATAGTTCTGTATGAATAAAATTGCGTCTCAATTCCAAACATCTAGCTGCTGATTTGAGGTAAAGGCAACAAATTTGAAGGCAGTCTGACCATGAAACCTAAACCCTGAAGCTGGAAATTACAATGGAAGCTTTTGACAGTTTTCAGTCACAGCAGATTTGAGCCTTGGTTGTTGCTGCGTTGCAGCTAATCACCTTTCATCATAATGGTTTGAATCTTTTTCCGGATACTGGTGAAGGGGTGACACATCGCAATCACTTGTGCTTATTACAGTTGAGTGAACAAATTATTCATCCATCCAGAAATCATTTGCTGAGAGGCAGGCTACACCCTGAACAGGTTGATTTTTTTTCCATCACAGAGCATACAGGACAAACAATAATTCACACACATGCTCACTTGAGGCATATTCAGTGAGATCAATTAAACAAGTATGCTTGGTTTTGGTCTGTAAGATGTACGCAGAGAGTTGTGAGAACAACTTTCAAACTCTATCCAGATGGGGAACCGTGGTAAAGATTCAAAGCAAGGACCTTCTTTCTGCAAAGCAACAGTGCTATGCAATATGGCAAATATTGTGTATTCACAAAACACTTGTGTCGTCGGTCAGACATTAAACGTATGGATCCAAGGAACTCAAGAAGTTCAAGAAATTGACTTAGTTTGTAAATGAAGTAAAGCATATGTGGGATGCTAGATTATGCGTTTGATAATGTTATAGAATGTTGCATCTTCAAAGCTTTCAACAAAAGCTCAATGCTCAAATGGCCTAGGCTAATTTATGCTATTGCACATTTTGATTGTATTATAAATGTAATTACATACTATTACCTCTTTCAATCCTCATTTCTAAAACCTTTGCATTGATTTTGTGTTTCCTTTTTATAAAGTTGACCCATGTTTGTATGTTTACAAATATTTCTCTGTGCAACCTTGGAGAACACCATTAAAAGCTTTATTCTCTATTGGTACTTGCATGAATGGTGCAGGTATGTTTTTAACCATCAGTGATTATACAAAGATCTTATCCCGTATTTACCTCGGTGAAGAACTTGTAAACAAAAGCTCAGATTTATTGAAAAATACCTGAATTCGATCTTATTAAGACAAAGCATTCTTTTCACAGAAGGAAATGTTTTGGCCTTGATTTGCATTGTATCATGAGAAAACAAACGTAATTGGCATCATAGCCATGGGCGAATTATTGTGCAATGGAAAATAAATCTGAGCTCAAACTTTCCTTTCACTCAAAAAGAATTCTGCAGTTCAAAGGTCACATCAACAGCAGAAAATGTTTTACTTTTGCTTTTAAGTTGCAGACAGAGGCTGTGGTCAATTCTCCACAATAGATATTAGATCCCAATAAAAAATATCCCACCTTTTTCAGCTCACCTCCTTCACACCATGAGGCCACAAAGCTCCATTGATCTTCCTCTTGCAAGCATTACTGTTTTCCTCTCTTGTATTCCAAAGGGAAAAGGTTAGCATGTGTATGTGTGCGTCAGAGCACGTGCTTCTGCCTATATCTCCATCATCCCCATTATCTCCTTCCCCACATATCCAAATGTCACTACATCTTTCTTGCAAATGTCTTCCACTGTGCGTCATTTGTGAATGTATGTGTGTCGTCTTTACATGAACAAGTGTAAGTGAATGTCTACTTTTTTAATTCTTTTTTTTGTATTTGCGTCTGTCTACTCATTTTAGTCCTACTTGATTGTGTAAGCGTGTGTGCGTGTGTGTGTGAGTGTTTGTGTGACCGGATCGTGATACAGCCGAGCTTTACCTGCTCCCAGTGGAGCCAGAGCCCGAGCTCAGAGGGCCGGCGCTTAGCCCTGGTGTCGATAAGCGGAAGCTCTTCAAAGAGCGCAGAGTAAAAACGTCTCGGCCCTGTCAAAGACGGACAAATTCCCTGCTAACACCCTGAGCCTCGCTGCTTGAACAGTTCAAAGAAAGAAGCAAATGCAAAGGAAAGGGTATGCGGTAAGCATACATTTTTGTAAAAAAAAAAAAATCAGCTGGTCTGCTGGAGGAAGTGCTCTGGCAGATGAGCTGCCTGGTTAAACATCGCCTTCCTCATTTCAACTTTTAGAACTTGCAAAGTAAATGCATTCCCAATGTGTTATTTCAAAGCATTTCTCAACAAGGCAAACAAGGTAAATTTAATGAGACCTTAGATCTTGTGAGAAAACCTGATGCCTGAAGTCCCATAAATGCAAAAACAAAAACACCAGCAAAAACACTCAGTTATGTTTGGAGATATTTAGCTGAAATGGGGAGAGTGGGCATTTTCAAGGAGGTTAAACAAAATGATATATTTTTTTTTTGTATTTTGGCAGAAAAGACAAGAAAGGAACATTTATACATAACAGTTATCTTTGCTTCCTCAGAAGAAACGATGACTTTTTATGTTTATTTCAGTGAGGAGATCCAGCATTGCCATCTTGCTTACACCTCCACTTTCCTGCCATTTAAAACGTTCCAGATCCACTGGGGGTCTTGTTAAATAATTGCAAAAACCCCGTAGCTGTAGGTTTGATATCCAGAGAATTTTAGAAGCAATTTAATATGTTTTGGGTTTTCGTAAACAAAACCACACCAAATGGTGTGGAACAGTTGATGTAGATTGTTTTATATTCATTATGCTTTTCACCTAGCTCTAAGCATCTTCTTCTTCTCAAACTAAATGTTGTTAATGTTCATATCGCCACCAGCTGGTGGAGTGTGAAATATGCAGAAATTCAAGTGTTGATGCTGATTTAAAAGAAAAAAGTGAAAGATTATTGAAAGCATTGCAGCTGGGGTTTGATCACATATTAATAGTGAACATTTAATAAAATCTTTATTAAATTTAAATTTAATAAAAGCTTATCTTTTTGGAGGTGCTTTAGATAAACTACAAATATTTAGCTGCACAAGTTATTGGTAGGGTCTGCTGCTGTACATTATGAATGTACAGTAAATTATTCCCATTAACTAGAAATATATAAAGCAGTGAAACAAAATAAAATTTTGCATTTTCTTTTTATTATTGAGGGTTCTGCTGTTTGTGTGTAACAGTGTCTCCTCTGTCTCGGCGCAGTTTATTTTCAGAAGTTCACCTGCCTTCAGGAGAAGATTTATTCCAGAAAGGCGCTGAAATGACCAGCAAAGCTTCGCCTGCTGGAACAAAGGAACGCATGATGTGCAAAAAGTTTTGCCATAAGACAAATAAAAAGACAAGAACAGGGTGAAAAAAGATTAGCCTCAGCAAGTCCACATTTTATAGTTGCCTTTAATTTGTTCTCAAGAAACAACAAACGATGCTGGAACGCTGGTGAGGATTTTCTCTTTTTTATATCTGCCTCTAAGACATTAATTATATATTTATATATAGAATATGCAAAGAAGAGCTGAGGAATGCTGGGGAAGGCAAAATGATTAAAAATTAAACAATGCAGAAAATCACTCAGTTACCTTAAGGGATGTACATCTCTTCAGTTTTTTTTTTATCTTTATCTTTATTCCCTCCCTCCCCGGCCACTTTCATTTGTTCTTTTTTTGCTTTTCCTTTCTTATTTTCTTTCATGATTTTATTCTTTGGTCATAGGTTTCTTTAAAGCTGTCTGCTCCGCAGGCATGCATGTTTTCCACCCCACACACGGCAGCCAAGTGTGTGTTCTTCCTTTGTCTATGTATGTGTGTGTCTGTCTGTCTGTGTGTGTGTGTGTGCGTAGGGGGGGTGCTCATGCAGCAGCTATTTGTCATAGTGTACGCTGTTTGCTGGGTCAGTCCAGATAAACTAATGTGTCAGTGCAACAGAGCTCCGCCGCTGACCAGAGTGCCTGCAATATGCAAAGACTTTGAATTATTTCGCGGCCCTGTGGCTCCTCTGCTGCATACCATGCTAAAAGTAAATGCAGTAGAACCAGGGGAGCAAGGAAGGAGAGTGGAGATGAGGGAATACGAGTGAGAATAAAGAGGAACAAACAGAGAGAGAGGGAGGAAAAACAAGACACTGAAGGGTGGTACGGAAATACAGGAAAAAGAGGATCTAAGATTTAGAAAGGGAGAGGAGTTGCCAAGTGGCCAAAAAGGAAGAAAAGAACAGATGCAGGGAGGAAGAGATAGTGTAAGAGAGAGAGGATAGAAAAAAGACGAGTGGGGGCCAGTTTGCTCCAAGCTGCCTGCAGGGAGAGAATTATCCAGCCTTTGAAGAAAGACAAAGTGGGATAACAGAGCAATACAAAGACCAACAAGGTCACAGGGCAGCTGATCACACTTCCACCTATTAGCAGGTCTCTGCTGAAATTTGTGCTATGAGCTCCATAAACAGAAATAATTTGTTTTACACATTTTACACATGTTTGGTCTCTAAAGCCATTAGTTCAGAGTTAACTGGCTGCATGTGACCATCAGTGTATGAGAAACTGCGTCTAAATCAGGTGTGATACCTTTTCTTTGAGAGTATCTCAATACATTTTATATGTTATCAATAAAATCAAAAGTTTAGTAATTCAGTGCTAAAATTGAAACAAATAATATATTCATTAGTCAAAGATTGACATATTTCTGTTTGATGATTACAGGGCAGAATGGTGGTGGAATTATTATCCGGTTGTGTTGCAACATGAAAGCTCAGGACTTGGATAATGGCCTGGTCTTTCTACATGAAGTCATCATGTTCTCCCCACTCTCAAATCTCAAAGTCCAAAAAAATATGACAGTTGGGTTAGGTGGTCAGTCCAACGATCTGTCCTAAAGCAGCTTGGGTTATTCCAGTCCTGGAGGTTTCCTGCAGGTTTTATGCATGTCCCTGGTCCAAAACACCTCAGTAAAACTTCCTCCTCAATATGCAGTCAAGCTCTTCAATGTTCATGCTTCGTAGCATGAAGCCCAAAAATCCATGAAACTCTGTCGTCCCCTTACAGGAAAATCCTGAATGCGGGTCACCGAAGATATGACTAGCAATAAGTCTTCCTTTAGAGTTTAGAAAAGTTTCCCAACTGTTGGCGCCAATCAAAAAATTTTCTTAATAACCTTCATCAAAATGAAGTACACAAAAACAGTCCAGTACAAATGTGAAATGTGGTAAAATTTGCATTCAAATACTGCTTGCAATAAAAATAGTCTGGAAAATTTTCTATTTTTGGTGCTCACACCTGGTCGAGCATCCCTGCATTCAAATAGATTCAACCCCATCAATCACCTGAAATTCACTGGATTACACACGCTAACAATCAGTACAGTCTTGAGTCTTTGTAAAACCTTAGATTGGGCTCTTTATTTGCCTCCAGCTGACAACTGCATGAAGGGAAGATATTTTTTTTCTTCCTTCAGTTTTGGCAAATGATCAGACAAGCGGCACAGCAGTGTATTAAAATGTCAGCTTAAAATGAAAATAAACAACTTAGGGGTGGAAAAAGGTTTGACGATACAGTAAATATCAATCCCACCCCCGGACAGAGTCAGTATGGCCTCGGGGCAGAGAGGAGATTGACAGGTTGGGAGGCCAAGTTTCACAGCCACAGGGGGTTTTCTTCGTTTGAACGGCAGGAGCTTTAGGTCTTCAGTGTGTGAGTGTGTGTGAGGGAGGAAGAGGTAGGGAGGGAGGGAGAAAATACAGTAAAACAAGGATAAAACTTATATCTAAAGTCCTAAAACCATAAAAACTGATGGAGTGCACATGCAAACTATACTCTGCTGTTTCCCAAAGTTGTTGTCTGATTATTAACACTCGAGTTAACTAATTTAATCAGATTTAATTCAGATTTAATTGGGACTGATTTCTAGGGTTGTAGTGATACAATAATCTCACGATACAATACACGTTATTCTGCCCACAATACAATATATATTGCTATATTCAGCAAACGATACAATTCAATACACTTTTGCGATTTTCTGAAATATTTTAGAGGGACAGAGTGATTTTGGTGACTTTTGTGACTGTTAGAGTTGGATTGAATTAATTTAACTGAAAACTGATTAAAAGCACCAACTACACAATATTTGGCTCTGGTTGGACACAGACTTAAAGTGGACAGCTGGACAAAATGAACCAAAGAAAACATGTTTATTTTAATTGAAACAGTCCAAACTGTAGCTGACATGCATTTGTAAAGTAAATAAAGTTCACTAAGTTCCTGCTCTGAATATTTTGATACCTTTTAAACCTTAACATCTGAAGGAATCACTCTAAGCCTGATGACCTGGTGCTAAGCAAGCAATGTGTGAGAAAGGTGACAGTTGGATGTTACGATACTTGCAGATGAATATCAATTTTTTTCTAGGCAAGAAAATATCGATATATATCGTGATATCGATATTATTATACAGCCCTACTGATTACTATATGTTTGTGCAGAAGAGGAGATTCATCAGAGCAGACTTGTTTTTTTTTTCATTGTTTAACTGTCCAGTTTTGATAATCCTGTGCTCTCTGACCTCTTCTCTGTAAGACCTAGTGTCTCTCATTCAGGTCAAAATGTTTTGGATCAATTTTATTAGACTTTTGAGGTTGTCTCACTTTGTAAAAACTATACAACACATCTCCTTTGAGTGATCAAGTGTTGTAATACACTTTGGTACACACTTTGTTTTTAATATTTGTCAAAAAAATATTTTTTTGAAACAGTGACTATTCCAAGCTGAACCAAATGAATCGCCACCTGTGCCTCACCTGCAGTGCCTCACCTGCAGTGCCTCCCCCTTTCCTGTATTTTAAATTGCACATCCCTGCCTTCTCCCTCCACCTTGCCTGTTTTCCCCCCTTTCCTCCAGTTGCATGAACACACGATTAACTAAAAAAAGGCACCATTTGTTTGGCGCGGTGGGTCCCAGAGCGTGTTGTTTTGGCTCGGCGTATAACACGAGATTGTTTGTTGCCGTTAACTAGCACACGTGTTGAAAATAAACACCTCGCTTGACAATGCTCCATTAATAACACGCCTTCGCTTTGTTACCCGCTTGTTTCTGCTGCTGCTGCATTTTGTTACTTTGCCGTCTTACTTTTCCCGTCTTTTGTAGTGCATGCGCATGTGTGCGTTGCTTAATTATGTGTGTGTGTGTGTGTGTGTGTGTGTGTGTGTGTGTGTGTGTGTGTGTGTGTGTGTGTGTGTGTGTGTGTGTGTG
>CAEGAF010084491.1:0-21951 GCA_903067075.1 Micropoecilia bifurca | reverse complement strand
TTTCATATCAACAAGACGGATGCAAATATTTTCAGGCTCATAAATTAAAATGCATTCCCTCCTACATTAACAGACTAGAAAGTTAAGCATGATATAAAATCTTCTACATAATGGGCCTCTGTTTTGCAATGCTTTTAAGGTATTATGGTATCAAAAGACAAAGCAGAGAATTTCAAACCATTTGCGGAGAACGTTTACAACAGACACGGACTGAAAAAAAAGTTCGACTCGTGTCAATAAAGGTGTAAAAACCGTATTTATTTCAAGTAATTTGCGAAATAAAACCCACCGTTTTAGGGATTACATGGTTAAGAAAAGTGATAATGTTACAAATATCTTTAAAATGTCCTCTTCGGTCATATTTTCGTCAGTTTTCTCGTCAATATGCGAGAGCTTAGAGGGATGCGCGCTCCCGCGACAGGGGATGCAAATTTGGGCATTTCTGGGCATAACACCAGGCAACTTTGACGACGGAAGCAGCCACTTTATACTGTTGCCTTCCATTATAAATCTAGGTCATTATTTATATTTTTGACTAGGATGTTACTTAAACTTTTTATCTAAATTGACATTTTACAAAATTAGTCGTCAAGTTTACAGCTTTTCTGCTAAGTTAAGAATGGCGTAGCTAGCTTAAAAGCTCACCGAAATCACACATTTTCGGTTTTCCTTCACAAAATCTTTTCTCATCGGTAAACACTAAAAGTATCAGCGTTAAATAAAAGTTAAAGCTATTGTTGGTTGGTGAGCTCCATAAAAGATAAGACAAGAGAACAGACACTGACCCGAGTAGATAGAAACTCACAGAGCTCGAGGATCCGCAACAAGCACTCCTCCCTAGCGCGAGACGCGCCGACTACTCGCAGTGTTTCTTCTTCTTCTTTGACGTGGCGTTGAACTTCAGTTGGCTTGTACGTCGACGCGCCCGCCATATTGGTAAGGCAAGATAAGGGTCAGTCCTGGGCTATTTGATATCCATTTTATTATTCAAAAAGCTGGGCAATATTAAAAATCAAGTCGTTAGAACAATCCTACGATCAGCAGTATGAGTATAAATGAAGGAAGCACAACTAATAAAGCATTTCCTATATTTTCTTCCTATGGTGCTCACTTGGTGTAGGCTCATAAACAACACATTTTCCAATGAGCAATGTAGAAGATAACCTAACAAAATATTTAAAAAAAAATCTCAAATCAAACCTTAAGCTAGTCAAACAGTTGATCACAAACCATTTCAATAATTATTTCTTGACTTTGATCTTAATTTGCACACCATAATAAACATTTCAGATCCATCTTTAGCTAATGTATAAGTTTAGATAGTTTTAGATAAAAAATAGCATAGACAGCACTTATCTCTCTATTTTTTTTTACCCTAAATTCTTACTAATTTTGCCTTTGTTGCATGAAGCTGGAAGAATTATGAACAACCCACTAATGTATATTTTGCACAGAAATAGCTTTATTTTATCCAAATTTTGTTTTGTTATTATTTAAACGTAATCTTTTGTTTCCAAATGTTACAGGAGTATGTCATGTCCAGTTTTTAAAATAATCTGATACTAAGTTCAAAATATGCCTGGTATTAACTACATGCCTCAGTGACTCAGTCTTTAAATAAAATCAAGCTAAAAATTGTTTTAAGTATTTTTTTTGACAACCCGAGAAAGATACACAACCTAATTTTAATTTATACCATAATCAACAATGCTGTTGTTCAAATGTAGGCCCATGTGTCTTATGTGTATTCTTAGTATATTCATATATTGAAATGTCCTTTTTGACTTGTACCTTCAGTAGATTTTTGCTGGCTATATAGAAGACATTTTATTCATTCGTTAGTAAATACAACAAGCATTGACATTTACTAAATAAAAACCTGATTGCCTTTCACTTGCATAAATTCTCTTGGGCCAATTAAAGAACCGCTGCACCTGCTCAGTGTGCTACAGGTGTCTCCAATAAGAACAATGACTGCAAAGCCTTCTGTTTAAGAGCAGTCTCTTTTCTCTGAGGGTCACTCACTGTCTGATCTATTCTTTAGGGGCAACTATGTTCCTGGGAGGCCGTCTAAGGTTTGTTACTGAAGTGGCTTGGTGTGATGACCTTATTAAAGTAAAATGAGTATCAATGTTGGATCTAATGTGAAGGTTTTGCAGGGTGTCATGGATCAGCCTGCTTTTTTGCCTTGGAAATTGTTTTCCTACTGGTGAGTCAAAATCTTAAACCCCGAAAGTATGGACACTATTAGACTTGGCATCAAACTTAAGTTTTATAAATTCAAACTCCTGCCAGTTTTCTTTTGGATTTTAGTTGCAATAGACAAGGTGTGCAAGGTGTAGAGACAAAAATAAAATCTGCTAGTTATGTAAAAGCAGATGTTTTGAGAAATCTTAACTGACTCTCCACAGTGCTGGTGACAAGAATAATCTAAATTCAACCTTTTTTGGCTTCATACAGACATGGTGCCTGACAACTGCCACTCATTTCCTAGCAGTTTGGATTCATGCAACTTGTGAGACTTGACACAATTGGTTACTTTTGTGCAACTTTCTCTCTCTCACCAGATCACAGCAATAAAGCAACTTCCTTGAGTTCTGAATCTTCAGCAATTCCAGACTCTAAGTTTGCATCCTCATCTGTTGGAACTGAGTTGAACTCCAGTATTGAAGCTCCTGCTGAGACCACTGACTCCAGCTCTAGTAGTGCCCCAGATACTTTATCACCAAGAGCCCTTTATTTTGGCCCTCCATTGCATGCACAGGAGTCTGCTAGCTTCTCAATTCAACCACTGACTGTCTCAAGTCCTGGAGGCTTGTATCCATTGTCCAATCCCTGGTTTGGACCATTCCACCAAGCTGTATATCCCAGCCCCGACAGTCATCCATATCCTTATGGTGCTAGCTTTAGGGGATTTCCTTATTTTAATTATGGTGGCATCCATGCAACATCCTTTCCTTATGGCTACAGTTATGGTACTGCTGGGTCCCCTCATTACAGTTATGCTTATGGCATGAGTGGTTCACCTCTCCAAGCATATGACCGTCGGCTGTCTGTATCTGCTCCCTATGGGATGGGCCCTCAACCTGCTTATGGCTACTTGCCGTGGCAGCCTTCAGTATTGGATCCTGAACGGTTTCTTATTGGAAATAATTTAATGAAAGTTCATGAAATGCCACTTCCACAGGCCTGGATGACGAGTGAGGTGCCACTGGGCATGATGAAGCCTTCTGTGTACCCACCATCTCGACTCATGCAGTCAAACAGAGGCAATCACAGAGCAAGAGACCTCCTTTCTGACAATCGGTACTCCAGCAATGACTATTCTTTAGAGCCTGAAACTGACACAATGCAACAACAAGATGTTCCAGAAACTGATTTTTAGAAGACAGCTTGTCTCTTTTTGGTAAGGCATGATTGTTTACTGCTGGAACACAAGTTGCCATCTGTGCCCATTATCCTGTCTTGTCTTTCAGGGTGGACTTTTCATCTGGCTGTCTGGAACTCTTTAGATGTGGACAAAGAGCTGAATAAAACTGCTGGGAAAACTTCAAACTAGCTTGACTCCTAGCTTTATCATTTAACATATTGCAACATCTGTAAGACAAAAAGGAACTTCATGATGAAACTGACAAAGCTGGTTTTTGCTGACTCCTTAATCTATGATTGGACAGACTGCTTCAGACACTTCACTGGATCTCAAATTTGTCAAACTGACCCTTGAAGGGCTGAACCTATAGGTAGTGGGTGTTTGAATTTTTTATTTATTTTTTGAAGACCTGATGGGTTCATATTTTGAACTGCGAATGGAGCACTGAATGCTGCTTCATGTTTTGTTCTGATTACGCTGTAGTGATCTGGAATGTTTGCCAAGCCATTCAATGGGTTAAAATAAAGATTTCTATTGAAATTTTAAGATTACTTTAACTGTTTTTAGGTCTGAGTCAATTATACTTTTCTTTGCATTAGTCAGCACTTGACTGGACTAATCTGAATTTTGTATGTTGTAAGAGAGGAAGGAGCCTACAATGAAAGCTACTTAAAATGGTGTATAATTTGGGGGTTGGGGAATGTGAAAGACAAAATGACATTAAATCTTCACCTGTTTTAGCTTAAAAAACAGTGAAATTTAAGCTCTACATGTAAATGTATAACTGAGAATACAACTAAAGTGTTTTTGAATGCCTGAAAATGAATTGTTTCCTTTTCAGTGAGGAGCAAAAACTACAATATTTTGCAGGCTATAAAAAGCCATCATGGGCCAGCCCCTATTACACAAATGAGCTTATGTTCTTACAAGTAGGTGAGTTTTATTTGGTTTAACGTGCCATATGTTAATGCGGAGGAGTTCACTGAAAGCCCTACTAATCCTCTCAGCTGCTTGTCCTCCAGAAGGTTCAGAGGGACGCATTTCACAGTAGGCTACAGACAAATTTTAATATGACCACGGGTCTGTGGATTTATTTTCTGTATTTGTAACGGGTAGGAGCAATTTTTGAAATGGATTTATCTGCTTTTTGTTTTGACAAACGCCTTGTTGAAAGGGACTGTGTTATTCTGTACAGCCTCAGCCATCTGAAAATGACGGATACAGCAGGTGGATAAGAGTCTTGGTTGGATTTTCATTTCTCTTGCAATTGCTCTGTGGGAAAACATAGAAGTCACCTTGTATTTTCAAGGCTTAAAAAATGGGCTGCTCACCCTCCAAAGGTACCAATTTGGGCAGTTTGGGTGCCATGAGGAGGGAAAGAATGTTACCTGCAGTGCCTCAAGAAAACAAGATAGATGAAGACAGAAGGAAGAACAATGTAACAGGAACACCAAAAGGGGAAGCAAAGGGAAACAAGGGATCTCCACATGTCCAGGGACTTCAGAAAGAAGCACAAATGACACCACAAAAAAAGAGATATGTCACTGAAGAAGTGAACATGGAGGTAAAGAACATTGATAAAGGTGAGAGTACAGCAACAGAAAAAGTCACACTGCCACTAAGAAAGGATAAAAACATTGACAAGCAGGAGTTGACTGATAAAAAGGCTAACAGGAAACCAAAGAAATCGGCCAAAGGTACTAAAGGTCCCAGAAGGAAAGACCAAGAAAAGATAATTACAGATCAAAAAGTAGACTTTCCAGAACCTTTGGTAAAAGCTCATCAAGCTGCATATGCCTTTTTGAATCCCAGTATAAACAAATATGATTATGTACTTGAGCTCATGGAAGAAGCCACCCAAACTCAGATTGCAGTGCAGACAATGATAGCCTTCATGGCTTTGCGCTATGAGGAAATCATTCACGGACTGGAAGAAATGACAGAAGAGGGGGAACAGGTTTTGAAAGAAAATGGAGAACATCTTGCTTGGCCAAACCAAATAAAAAATCTCTCATCTTCTTCGCAGCGGACGTCTGGTCCGATTAGCTCAGAATCGCCACCAGATTTGTTGCAGCAGCTTCTTCAGTACACCACTCAGAGGATGAGGAATGTGAGCCGGACTGTTTGTGGGATTGGAGACTCTGCTTTGGAGGAGGCAGTGGATTACTTTGCCTCAGTGTCAGAGCTTTTAGAAGAGAAACTGAAAATCAAACGCACTTTGGAGGCCAGGATGATGCGACTCTTAACCCAAATAGAAATGGCCTCCCTGCGCAAGCCTGGAGGAGACGATTCTGCTCTTTTTAGTGAGGATAGTGGTATCGGGGCTGAGAATGAATCAATTAATGGATGTGAAAAGCATCATAGAAGAGAGAGTTGTGGGTCCAACAGAACTCCACTCAGTCCTACAGAGTACACCGCTACAAACATCACTGGAGTATCAATAGAAAAATATGGGACTCAAATGAGTCCAAGTTTTTCTCTCACTTCACTCAACTCACTTGATTCTACATGTACCTTAGTGCCTAATGACCAAAGAGATTCATTGTTAGGCTCGGCCTCTTTAGATGATGGTGAAGACGATAATAATGATGAAGAGGAAGGAGATAGAGGTGTTAAGGAAGGAAAAGTAGCATTCTCGAGACAATCTAATTCTTCACCCATGAGTTCAGCAACTCCTCCACTCCGCATACCGAGAAAACGCATAGAAAATCCTCAAAATGTAGAAATGACTCTCAAAATGAAAAATGCTGTAAGTGATAGAATACGGTTTGTACAAAAGCAGAACACTGGTGCCAAAGCGAAAATAGCAGGCACTCCAAAGACCACCAGACAAGATTGGACAGATGAGGAGGTGCAATCTCCAAGGAGGCCTCAAACAGCAACAGCTGTTCGGAGAACAGAAATAAAAAAGAACCCAGTTGCCAGGGGTCAACGTTCCAGGTCAGCAGAATCATTGCGGAGTAAAGGTGAAGATCCAACTCTGTTTGAATTAGAATTGACTCAGAATGCTTTAAACCAGAGATTACAAAGGATGAGTAAAACCAAGGTGGGAGGAAACTCAAAGTCGGTTACATTTAAACAAACTCAAGGAAATTCACCAGCTCAATCTCCAGCAATAAATCAAAAACAGTCTTCACAAGGTAAAAACAACAATAGCCAATCACCTAAAAACAAAACACGTCTCTTAAAGTACAACAACAACAAAGAAATCACATCTGATGTTGACAAAGATAAACAGGAAGAAAAAACAGAATCCAAGTGTCATATTAAAGTCACTCCTCCACCTACCCCTCCTTTATCACCACAACTGTCATCTGGCTTTCACAGGGGAAGGAATTCAGTCAAAAAGCTGATTGACACCTTCAGCCAGGGTATAGAGGTAAGAGAAACTCCTACAGTTCTTGGGCCTTTAAAAGGGGTACGGAAGTGTGGTGTTCCCATCCTACCTGGTTTAGGAAATGTGGAAGCAGTTCTTAGTACGGGAGTGACCAGCTGTAGACCTGAGTCCACAACATCTGAAAAAAATTATTTTGATCTCGACAATCTTCCTCCACCTCCTCTGGAAGTACTAATGGACACTTCTTTTGAAAGTGCTCCAAGTGGATCGACTGCAGGAGGAGATGGGACTACAAAAGTGGGAAAGTCACCTGTGTTAAAAAGGCCTGCTGTATCCCAACGACTTAGAGCTTCAGTTCAGACTGTCACAGTATTACCAAGCAAAGGAGGCATAACACAGTCAACAAAAATTGTTTTTCAAGGTACACCTGCTTTTTCAAAAGTCACTCAGCACGATGGAATGGAGACAGAATCTTTAAACCATCAAATTAGAAAGACCTTACACACACGACGGTCTTCCGACTCGAACTTGGAGAGCTCCTCGATTAGTAGGGAAGGAACCTCAGAACTCAAAAGACAATCACCTAATGTACAGCATAATGGCAAGGTTTCAGTGCCTCAACCTAATACCAGTGCAAGTATTGTGCCTCCTTCTTCAGTTGCCAGTAGCCAACCAGTTGGCACTCCGCCTGTCTCTCGAGGCCGGATGTTACCTTCCACTCCCTCTACCCTAAGTAGTTTGCATAGAAGACTTCCCAGCCCTCTTGGTTCAAAAAAGGAAGTTGCAACACCCTCAACAAATAGCTCCCCTGTTAACAAGACACCTCCTACACCACCAGCACTTCAACGGAGACTTCCCAGCCCACCTGTTGCAAATCAGAACTCTAGCACTTCCTACCCTTTCAAAGCACCATCTCCACCAGCCTCACCAAAGGTACAGAAATGGTCAAGGAAGAACAGCACTGAAGAATCAAGTGCACAGATGTTCAGTAATGCTCGTTCGGTCTTCTGCCCAGTCTCTTCATCCATGTTTGAGGCCCAGCCTTGTTCAGTTGTCCAACCACCTCAAGCATGGACTTCGAACAGAGTTTCAGTTCTTTCCAGTTGTTGGGGGAGTCGCGGAAGGTTCCCTGTGTCTGCACAAGGACCACGACCCTTTGTTCGACGTAGCCAGTCAGACAGAAGGCCAAGTCTAAGCATGACTTCCCGATTCCAAGGGTCCTCAGTGGCTGAAACTTGTGGAAGTGAGCCAGCAATATGTACAAAGGGGTAAGATTTATTTCTTTTCCTAAATCCTTTAACTATTTTGTTGACCTCAGCACAACAGAAAGTCATGCTTTCTGAAGGTCTCTCAAAATGTTGCCTTTGAATTAAAACAGTGGTCTCAAACTACAGTTTGGGCCAGAGGGCCAGACTCCTGCAACTTTTAGATGTGTCTTTTCCCCTATGCACTTTAACTCAATTGGCAAGACTGTCTCATTAGCATGCAGTCAAGCTCTAGAGAGCTCCTCTAATGAGTTACTGAAGCCAGGTGTGATGAAGCAAAGAAATGGCTAACAGTTGTCGGACACTGGCCCTGTGGACTGGATTTTGAGTCTTGAAGAGACAAAAGGAAAAGGGATAATTGCAGAACAAATGAATGTGTTATGTCTCAAAGCCTGTGGATATCAAAGACCAGACACAAGACCTAAAAACCACATTGTCTTTTTAGTAACCTTTTTGAATTGGTTTATTAGAGATGAAGTCCAATTCTATGTTATATTTAATCAACTCACTGGCAGAAATGGTACAAAATTAGCCTTATGATCCAAATGGAAATTGATCCTTCACTAAGTTTTATGTTGGTGAACACAACAGTGGTTTGTCCCTTGGAAGTAGGCAGAGGAGGATCCAGAGCAAGACCACCAGGCTTAAGGGTTGTTTTCCTGACAAACGCCTTGACAGTATTTGTTTAATTTAAAGGATGATTTCTGTTAACAGCCCTCTTGAGGCCAACAGGCGTGCTACGCTTACCCCTAAAGTAAATTTTACTTTAATTTCAACAGGCTAGATGACAATCCAGCCAGGCACTGTGAATTATGGGGTGGCCAGTCAGACCTCAGGACAACGCCACGCTCTTCATCCCACCCGGATCTGTGTGTTGTTGGACAGGGCTTACACAGGAGCTAAACAGGGCCAACACCAAGGCTGTGGGATTATAGATTAGCAAGCATTACTGTGGATTTAAAATTGTCTTGTTTATTTCACTTGAAAGAGAAGAGGAGCTAATTCCATCCACTATGGAATGTAACACACCTCTAGATACTCTGTACTTGGCTTATTTCTCATCAAGTTGTGTTACTGTTAACTGTTATTGTTAAATTTAATTGTGCTGTTTTTGGTTTTTATGTTTACAAAATTTAAGACTCATTTGTTAGTTAGGGAAGATTATGATAAAGCATCTGTTGGACAAGTCTGATCAGGATTATGATCAGGTTTTTTATGGACAACATTTAACGAATTAAAGAAAACAAATTCTGCTCATTCAATTTGAGACAAATGTGGTCAAAACTGGTGGAAGAAAACTAAGTGCTAAACATTTACATCAATTAAATTGAAGTACATAAATTTTTATGAAGAGAAACATCTTAAAAAATCATAGTAGTTACTTTTTGATATTTTGTTTTTGTGATTTGTTTTTAGTTTTTTGTTGTCCATGCTGCAATTTTCTGCGAAGTGATGTGAAATTTATTTAATTTTCTTTAAAAAGCATTCAGAATTTTTTCAATCTGTCATTTTCTATGTCTTTATAATTATTGTTAATAAAAAAAAAAAATACAAAGCCATTACGTGCGTTGTTTCCATGACCAAGAGTGCTTAATCCAATAAAGCTATACTTAACTGCTGTCCAGCAGCAGGTCTCCTAGTAGTTTGCCAACTTTCAAAATTACTCCTATCACGTATTCTGTCCTGCACTGAAGCCATTTTCCCATCAGGGGGAGTTGCAAGGAAAGACTTCAGCGGATAAAATGCAGATAAACGAGTACTCTCTGTGTGTCTTAAATAATGGCTATTTGTACATTGAGGACTGACCTTTCAAGCAATTGAATTTTCAAGCTTTTTAAACTTATTTTTGTAGAGTAGTTACAGTAGTTAAATCCTGATAAATTTCATGTAGATTGACATTTGCATTTGAGGGCTTTTGAAGATAACCTTTTTGTCCTGCAGAAAACACTTTCCAATATAAAAGTGCAATCTTTCCCTGAGGATATTCTCAGTCTTCCTAAAGTGGCACAAAAATAGACGTGTGATTTAATTTCTGCCAAGTGCAAAGTGTGATTGTTTTCCCAAAGGAAAGCGGAAGAAACTTGCTGTGAAAACCATATAATTGGAGAACTCCAGTTCTGTCCCCTCGTGGGTATCATATTGATCATGTTCTCTGTTCCTTGAAATGGAAACAGTTTCCACCTTAAACTAAACAATCAGAGGACATATTTTATTGTGCTTTCCAGGGAGAAATAAACCCAAGGCTAAGTATATGTTGAAAGCATCTAAGGGATGCAAAAAATGTCTGAAGAAATTCCATTCTTGGCATAGTATTCAGTGGCGGTAGCATTATTATGCTAACATAATTGCAGGTTGGGGTCATGCTGAAAGAGCGTTTCTCAGCTTGCCACAGCTGAGCCACGTTTTAACAGATCAAACAGGCCTGTAGATGAGAACCAGGGTATTCATTTCACCACTCTTTTCTAATTTGAATTTTTTTTTTACCAGCAAAGCACAATATCATAGACTGTGTGTATTGCTACAACCCTAATTAGTTATATTTTTATTCCATTCTCAATGCATTTTAGTGGAATTTCAACCAATGGAGATGCTCTTTATGGAACTGCAGATGAACAAGAATGTTAATTTGGAAAAATAATGAAATTTTCTTGTAACATATTACTGAGCCACTCTCACTGGACTCAACCACATGGCTCCAATCAGAAGAAAACTGATACAGAAAATATATTTTAAAGGTTACATTAAAATATTTTATCACTTCAACTACTAGAAAGAAATGCATGGAAAAAAAAATTCTGGATGTGAAATGTCAATAAACTTTGACTTAAAATGTATGTACAATACAGTAGAGCTGTGTAAAACTAGCATGCACAGTCAATAGAGAGTCCCTAAGAAATAACAACTATTTTTGTAAAAGTGAGCTGAACTAACTCTTTCTAAAAGTTTCTCCCACCTCACAGATCTACTCTCAAACTCTGTTCATCACACAACCAAAGTAAACTCAATAAACCTACAGAGTTCCATCTATACACAACTTGAGTCCTCTGCTGGCTCAGAGGAGCTGAATGCTCCGGTTCAGTGTGGAAGAGGGAAAAACATGACCTGCTGGCTGCCACAGACGCCTCTTATCATACCCACTGAGGTCCCACTGTTGGTCTGGACATGGTTGCTTCCTGATATTACGATCTGATAGCTATTTGTGTCAAATAGGTATAACCTAAAGGTGAGCTCCGGCCGGACGGGACTAACACAGATGTACAGATTTAGAAAACACAACTAAAAAGAGGATGCATGACCAGAGTCTGATGGGATTTTTGGCATTCTGCCAAATACAGGCAGGTTTTTCTTTTACAGCACAGCTTTATAGAATATTATACAGGTTTTTTCTTTTATAATTAAGCTTAACAAAAGTTAAAACATACACATTTGCAGCATATTCTCTGACTCCTTGGAGTTGTACAATTAGCAAAATCAGTACTTTTACAAAGTCCTGACTGTTGAATTTGTTGATTTATGGCAGAACATAGATTTTATTAAGTTTTCTTAGTAAATTTCAAGGATTTTAGAGCTTAACAGGCAAAATTCTGAGATATTTGACACAAGTTGCCTACATATTTTAAAGTCAAAATAATTTTTTTTTACTTAATCAAATTTCCTGAGTCATTTTTAATGTTTTTTTTTAAGCTTACAAAACCTTACTATAGATCTGTCAGAAGGTTCTACAGTGATCATACTGTATAACCCGCAACCAGACCATTAAAAATGTGGATGCTTGGATGGATGAGTGGAACTACTTGAGAATAAGGATGAAATAAAGTCTGGAGTCTGTGGTCGATACTCCGATGATGTTATTTTCAAATCTCTGAAATCTCTTGTAGCTGTTAGCAACTCTACTGTGACCGAAAATATCTACGTTAATAAGAGGATTATTATTCTGCATGCACAGTCGGCTCAGATAGTGGGTTGAGAGACAGATGGAGACTCATCTTAAGTGTAATGCATCTGGAAGTTTCTTCCTCCTAAAAAGAAGTCGTTCTTTTCTAATGTCGCATCTCGCTGTCTCAAAAATAGAGACTGAATCATCTATATAAAACTAATCAGTTTTGTTGATTTATTTACATCGTTTGTTACTGATTTTTAATTTAATTTAATTTAATTTAATTTAATTTTAAATGACACTTGAATGCAGTTTTTATTGTTGTTTTTGCCAAAGCACTTGACTTTAAAAAGTTTTGGTGCAAAATTATTATTAATATTTTGTACTTTCATTGCAAAAAACAAGTGTGTTTTTTGTAAGAGGCTGGATGGAAACATTTAAAAACCACAGGTTTACGTGTCTTTATTAAAGTTATTGAATTGTTTTGTTTTGATTGCCTTGAAAATCTGAAAGTAATTTCTCCTTTGTTTAAAGCCATGTTGTTCACATGACACCTCATGTCTCGGTTATTTGTTTTGGAAATAAAAAAAAAACATCAAAATGCATTTTTATATAAGAAGCCTTGTTAAATGGGTTTGTTTTTTTTATGCAGATTCTCCAACAAAAGCCTGATGTAGCACTGAGTCGCCATCCCATTTCACACATCATTTGCATATAGATAGCACAATCAGAGATATGCAATGACATGACAGCCTGAATTTTCAGATTACTTGAGCGTCGTAGTGATGATTGGATGAAATCTGATGATTAACGGCAACGGTTTCAATCAGCTGGCTTGCGCGATAACGAGCATCAGTGGATATAAAAAGGAAAAACTTGAAAGGACAAGGAGGTCATGGCCATTGGTATTCAGAGGGGGGAGAACAAAGAAGCAACATATGAACAATGTATCTTTAAGAATGACAAGAAGACGGATCCTTAAAAACTAATGGTATGTCGTCTGAAATGCAGACCAAACAATTAGCTCAGAGTGTGAGTGAGTGTGTAAGTGTGGGGTTTTCTAGCTGCTTGAAGGCTGGGATCCCTGCATGGTGTTGGTGGGCACTGCATCCTAATAATGACATCAGCATTCAAGGTTTGTCAGCTATGGAATGGAAAGTAGTCGGGCACGTAAAGATGGATTGATTCCATATGTTTAATGTAAACACAGATTGTTTCTTCTACATTTAGATGTCTGCCATTATTCTCGTGTAGGTAATTGTTGGAGAAGCAGCAATATTTTTAGTTTTTAGGTCTGCCACTGAGATGTTGGATGGCAGAAAAAGTTGACGCACCGACTCTTCTGCGCACTGGGTGGCAGTGTTGGCAAAGCCATTCTTACCTTGGGGTCATTACACATTTTAAATTTTTGTGATTATCTCCCAGAGTCCATATTCGATCATTTTCTCCTTCTTCTTCTTTAACGAGAAAATTTCAATCTGACATGATATAAAGATTAACATACTCGAGAGGTAATACAAAATGTCCAATCCTTTGTAACACTTTCAGTCAATCCTCTTTGGGGTGACAGGTGTGTGCATAGTGCCTTCTGAGACAATTTTTTTTTATAGACCAACAGCATCATCACACCCTTCATTCGGGGGAGTCTGGATTGAGTTTTAAATTGCGGTCAAGGTAGAAATGCAGTCCAGGGTAACTCTGCATTCAATCTGACACAGTGTTGAAGGAGCCTTTGTGAAAGGTCAGGTAAAGCAGCTGCGACACTGTTCATCCCAGCAAATGTCACAATGTCTCGGGGGTTGATGTGACTGATGGAGGACCTTATCTGGTGGCATAACACCAGTGCTGGTAGAGGACTTTTCCAACAGAAACAGTCAGTGGGGGTTGGAGAGAGATGAGCCGAAATTTCACAGCAGACTGTCTTTAGGTAAATAGGAATCAAGTTCTTTGACTGTAATTTCATGTACCTGCTGCCCAAAGCCGCTTTCTAGCCTCTGGACAGGTTTTCCCATGACAGTGATGGACTTAAATGTGAGGACTTGACACATTTCACAGCATCAGCTATGTGCACCAACGTTTACACTCACATATACACAAAAGCTCATGCTGAGGAGGTAATTAACCGTTTGAAATGTGCCACAAAGAACAAGATGTCCTCGTGTTTGGCTGTAGAACAAAAAATTTACAGGAAATCTACTGCAGATCAGGTTGTCTGACAGCTCTTGGGATGTCTTCCCACTACATGGCCCAATTTAGAAATCCTCCTTTAATGTGCGGGCAATCATGTTGCTTCTTTGATTTTTGTGGCGCTTAAATTTCTCTTTTTTCTATTTGCCACATCACACATCTCTTCTGCAGACTCATTTTGCTATTGTGCCACAAAATTCCCTCTGACACACTATGGCAAAAGTTTATCAGACCATGTCAGGATGCAGAAATTCACCTAATGATAACAGCTTGCTAGCGCGATGCCACTGCTATAATGGGGTTGCTGTTTTGCTTAAAATTCTTAACAGTCTAGCCCCACTGCCCTTCTTCATGAATCCACTGCTGCCACATTAAAACATGATACACAATTTCAACATGCAACTGCTGACATAAATAATGACCATAACCTCCCTAATGAAGTGTTGTGCATGTTGAAAACCCACAGGGAACTCCAATGCTCTATATTTCTATAACACATGCCTGAGGACTTGCAAAGATTTTTTTCAATAACTCTCGGAAGACAAGGAATATTCAAATTTTTAATCAGCTTAAAACACATTTAAAACAAGATTATTGCGTCATTTAGCTATTTTTGTTCTTCATAATTCTAGTCACACTTTTGTCTAGTTGTCTGTTTTAAAAGCATAGGAAGACAATGCCAAAGGAAATTAATGTTTCAGTACTGCCTTCCAATCCATTTAACGCAGATGCACAGGATAATTTGATCAACGCATAAGTAATGCTGAGGAAGGCTTGGGAGGAGGAGACTCGGCATGGGGATGCAGTCTTCAGGTAGGTAGGTAGGTAATTTTATTTATATAGCACATTTTCAGCAACAAGGCAATTCAAAGTGCTTCAGGAAGTGGACTGTTCCTGATTCAACTTAGGACTCCCAGATGAAACCTGGAATGAAGAGGAATGGAAAAAGATGAAGACTGAAGCTGGGAAGTTTAAAGAAATAAGGGTGAAGGGGTGATAGAGGTTGAAATGAGAAAGTAAGTGACAGTGGGGTTGAAAGGATATGACAGTGAAGGATGGGTGAATTGGGTTTAAGTGGACTGCTGGGCAATCAGAGGTGTGGCTGAGGCGCAGCCCAGCTCCCAAACCTAAGGTACCATCTTAACTTCATTTGTGGATTGTTAGCACAGCTTCTTCCATATATGGTTCTTACTTCCTGTCTGAGAGGCATGACTAAAAACAATAAAAAAAATTGATCTAAAAGTAATTATCTGCCTTGAGAAACTTTGATAAATGTACAAAAATGTACAAGTTTTATGGCTAAAATAATATTAAGAAGTGTGCTTTATAAACAAGTTAGCATGCGGTAATGTTGTATTTTGATGATCAGTTTAAAGACAATTCTTAACCAAATTCCAAATCAGTCTATCAGAGAAAATTGTCACATGCGTCCTATTGTTTTATGTACCTGAATTTTTCGCTATTCTTTGATGGCCACTGATCTGCCCTCTCCACACTACAAACAAGTCCCCAGACTTGACAGAAACTTTTAATTAAAATTGACTTCCTGCACCGTTCTTTGTAACTCCGGCACTTCCACACGGCACCTTAACCACTCTCTATGGAATTGTTTTTCATCTCCCTTTATTTTTCCATCCATCATTTTGGCAACGTCACCATTTCCCACCGGGCATGGTGCATGCTCGGAATAATGGGCATGCCTTGGATCTATGCATGCAGGTGGGAAACAGAAGGGAAAGCCCACATCATTTTGTGGAGACTGCAGATCTGCAGATAAAGAAGAGAGGGAGGACGAAAAGCAGCATGAAAGGAAACATCAAGATGGGATTGTAAAAATATGAGGCATTTCTGTGATACACTTGTTTGCCTGCTAAGCTTCCCCCCCGTGGACCAGTGTGTGGTATTTATTGAATCACACATCAAATATTAATGAGTGAGAAGAAAAATGAACAACAAATATATCCATTTGGATTTAGTCATTATAATGAACAGCACTGATATTTATTAAAAAAATATTGAACATGAGCACATTTTTATGCGTATTGTAAGACTGTTCACATGATTTATTTTCCTGATGGAAACTAATCAGTTCACTAGAACAACGGTTTAATTTGTTGTGAAAAATGGTTTGGAAGCTGTTTAACATGCACTTCCCGTTTCATGCAATCCGCTTATAATTACTCAGGTTGAGAAAATCTCCCACGATACCATCTTTAGAACCCCCAGCAAATTAGTACGTGCCACTATGAGCCACTACCTACCTATTCTGCGCCCCAGACAAAGCTCTTTAAAGACGTCTTTTAAACATTTGGTGCACCCAGCCTATTAAAGGAGCCAAAGTTAAAATCCAGCTCATCCCTGTTCCTCTTGTTCTGTAATGATCGGAATCCTGTGTAAAACCTCCGTCTTCATCCCTAAAATCCTGGAAACCTGGAAAACTCTGAATTTACTCACGATTTAAAAAAGAGTGACGTCTGTTTGGGCGACACTCGGGTGCCTCATCGCCTTCATCCGGCCAATTCAGGAAAAGTAAATGAGTCTTTTTTAGAGTCAGTTCACATGTCAAAAAGCATGTGTCAAGAAGCGTCTGTGCTTCAAAGCTTTATTCTTTTTAGGGTGAGGTGAGATTCTCTATTGATGAAGGACACGGCCATGGTTTAGTTTATTACTTACAAAAACTGTGAATAATGATAGGGTAGCAAAGGAGTTAGAAATACATTTATTTTATTTCTTTTTAATGAATTTAGCACAATGGATCCCGTAGGTTAGGTGGGTAAGTAAATTAATATTTAGGTTTCCTTGTCAAGGAGTGACGATTCGAGGCTTTGTCTGCCTGAACGAGCAAACTGTACTGGGGTATAATGTTGAAGGCAAAATATGCAAATCTTAACGCATTGGTCCGTTCATATTTTAAACATTTCCATTGGTGGAAATGCTACCATCTGTAGGCATTTGTACTTAGTGTAGCACTGTGGGCCCCAGTTTCATTGAATAACTCAAACACTTTAACTGATCACAATCTCATGAAATGCACATTTGGCCTTGAGGATGGACACACCTGAAGGCATGCAGAGGGGAATAAGCCTCCCCTCTGGTGCCGGTGCCCACTTGTAAATATTAAGGGTTTTAGGTGTGTGTGTGTGTGGGGGGGGATTCTGGACTGGGTGGGTTTTTACAGCATTTATTACAAGATTTTGAGTCAGAAAGGTGTGGGATGTGGTGGGTTCTGTAAATGAAAAAATTTTTTTAGACGTCACCTATTTGACAGTTTTGTGGTAGGGGAAGGACAACAGAGACTGGGCAGAAAGCCTCACCGTCAACGTTTGGATTTTCACATAAAGCGCTAAAGTGCATCTTGCAGACTGGTGTGTGTCTGCCACCTGTCGCTTCTCTGTGCTCCACCGTGCGATCCTTTAAAGCACGGTTCTATTTTTAAGCACCGTGCTGTGTTGTCTGGCATCGCTTGGAGGTAGAACCCAAAGAGTTCTAGATCATGAGTAATTAGATGCAGCTGGATTTCTCCTGCACACCGGAGAATGTTCTGCAATGAACAAGGAGAGGAACCGCCTAAGCAGAAACCGTTCTTTCAACAAAAAGATAGCTTAGGTATTTGAAAGAATAAAATCAAAAATCTAAATCCTGTTTGGGGCTTGTTCACACTAACATAGAGATATTGTTAAAAAACATATATACAGATCGCCATTTCACCACCAACTCTTTTATAAAA
Organism: Micropoecilia bifurca; assembly: GCA_903067075.1. Taxonomy (NCBI): domain Eukaryota; kingdom Metazoa; phylum Chordata; class Actinopteri; order Cyprinodontiformes; family Poeciliidae; genus Micropoecilia; species Micropoecilia bifurca. The sequence goes on along the minus strand of CAEGAF010084491.1, from coordinate 4,188 downwards.
AAAAAATCATAACAGTGTATCTCAGGCAATCGAAGGGGGGGGGGCACCCCCCACACCCCCCAAAAAAAAACAAACAAAAAAAACTTCACCATGGAGAAACAGCAAATATGCAACCTGTTAAAAAATAATGATGCATCCACAGTTTGTTACTTGTTAAAACAGGAGTCTGTTCATATTTATGTTTTATTGCAATATCTGCAGAACAATCATTTAAAGCTTGTTGCTAAAGCTGGTACACAGTTTGTCTGTCTGCATGAGTTGACTCATTAGGATTTCAACAACAGGCACGCTTGAAACCTTGCAGTGTCACTTTGTATATAATTAAAATGTGGCACACAAAGGTTTTCTAAAGTGGCAAAAAATCTACATTAACTATAAGGGATCTGAACATTTCTCACATGTCTCTAAAACTGCGTAATATTGACAGTCAATGACAAATACAATCAGTATAGCACCCTATTTTTATAGCTGACAAAGTAAAAGGTTGCTTAGAAATGGTGGCATGTTAAACAATGTCTTCATTTTCACAAGTTGCAAAGAAATCAGGACCAAACTATTGAGGAAAATGTTAATTTAAAATAGATTGTTGTTTCTTCCCCAGCAGCTTTTCTGCAAGAATAAAAGAAATATGACATTAACTATCCCCAGGGCAGCGCTTTGTGCTGAATAACTGTTTGAAAGCTCTGTTTTTCTCCAAGCTTGAGCTCGGAGGATTTGTTAAATAAATTGACACACAAGAATCTGCAGGGGCTTTTTTTCTTGCTGTGTGACTCAAATATGTTTGTTTTTTTATGATATACCGCATAGAGCTGCTATCATGCAGTGGGTGAACCTATATGTGGTTTGCCACTATATACAACATGTAATAGCTGTGTGTCCTATTGTGTTACAATTTATAATTTAAACATAACAACATTTAATCATTAAAACCATTTTCCAGTTGTTGTGCCACAAAAGGCATCTCTTTCAAGTTCATCTATTTTGTCTTTTTAATCAACTTTATAAGATGTCCATTAATGTTGAGCATGGATGTAGAAAACCACATGTCAGAATGATCTCCTTCAATAAAACAAAACAAACAAACAAAAAAAATGTCTGATTTCACAAAAGTCAACAAAAGTCCTGAGGAGTTCTCCATTAACTCTAAAAGATGCCAGTCTATTTAGCAGGTTGTAAAAGGTAGAAATGGTAAAATACGCTCTTAAAATGACATTCCATCCATCTTCTTTACACTATTGTCCCTTAGTGGGCTCGGGAGGGTTGCTGGTGCCTATCTCCAGCTAATGTTCCAGGCGAGAGGCGGGGTCACCCTGGACAGGTTGCCAGTCTGTTGCAGGGCAGAGACACAGGACAAACAACCATGCACACACACCACACACTCACGCCTAGGGACAATTTGGAGAGGCCAAATAATCTGACAGTCATGTTTTTGGACTGCGGGAGGAAGCTGGAGTACCCGGAGAAAACCTACGCATGCACAGGGAGCACATGCAAACTCCATGCAGAAAGACCAGGGGCCGGAAATCGAACCCAGAACCTTCTTACTGCAAGGCAACAGCTATGCAAATGATAATGTCATCTTGATTCCATGCCTAATAGTTATGCCGATGGTGTGTGTCTTTGAGAGCTGCCAAGGTACTGGCATGTCTTGCAATTAGCTTAGCAGAATACTGGATTTACAAATACTGAACATGTAAGAAAATAAGAAAAAAAAAACCTCAAACACTATAAATAAATTTCAACAGACTGAATAGAAATACTTCAGAATCAGTCTTGGATTAAGTTTCCTGTAGTATAAATCCATGCTTCATAAACCTACCTGCAATTTTATGATCGTAAAAAGAAATAAACTTTGTAAATTCATGCTCCAAAACCATGTGGCACTCGTGATCAAATTGAAGCTTATACACGAAGGTAAAGCTGCTGGTTGTAGCACGTCTTTGTCCGTTGGACGAATTTTAATGTTTTGCAAAGCAATAACCCAACATGCTGATTAAAATATCAAAGAGGTTTTCTGGCCGGCCTGGCAAGGCGCTCGTCGTGCATTCCTCCCTGACTGTGGGACAGAGCGCAATGGAGAGTTTGGTATGAGATGTCAGATAATCTCAGAGCAGAGATGGACTGCATTAGTTACAGATAACATGCTTCATCCTTCGGTTTGGCATCGAGCAGCAATGGCCGAGAGAGAAGCACTGGCAAGCTGTTGTGGCAGATGCTGCCAAAATGTCTTCCCATGTGACCTCACCATGTGAGATGGACAACAGCTTCCTCAGAAAGAGGAAATATGAAGACATCAGACAATAACATCAACAACAACAAAATAAATTAAAATCCTCTAAAGCCATTTTAAATGTTAGCATTTATTTAGTTTTTGAAATGATGATGTGTTGTGTTCCAAAAAGTCAACACTTTCTGATCCTTTGTGTCGGCTCTCGTGGTTTTCTGCAGATATTTACCTGTTGTTAAAAGTATAATACCCAACAATAATTGGTAAGGTTCTGAAACACTTTGGTTTTTAAATGAAACGTTAAATCTTACTAAAAAGCCAGCCCTATATACTGTACCTCGGAGTTAGTCGCCTCGGGCTCATATGTGCAGCCATATGTGAAAAGACATAAGACTAAATTAAAAAATCGAACCGAATTTGCCAGAGTGTTACATGAAACGATTTCTGCGTTTATTTTCCACAGGTACTGAGGTGGGAATCCCAAGTGTACCTGCAGAAGCAATCTATCATTAGGACTAGAAACTCTGGTCACTTTTATGCCAAGTAAAGTGCATGATGAGGATGCAGATACTGAGCTCCAGCCACTTTTCCCCCCTCTGCACTGCCACAGCTGTCAAAGCTGTCATCCAAAGTACCTGCCCACACTGCATGGCCAGCAGCAGACTAATGAACAGCAAGGAGGACAGGAGCACAAAAATTCTCCTTAGCAGATTGACAAGTGGTGACAACTGTGCAGCAGCATTATAAAAGTCTTGGAGCTCCTGTCACAGTGACAGAGGTCCAAGGCAGAAGTGTTTGAGTTTAAATAAAAGCTAAATATAACTACAGGAAAGCTCCACAGTGCTGACCTTCATACAGATTCGGATTCCTACATGGTTCAAAGCTCGTTCTGGGCACTTTTGTTTTTTTCCAAATAAGAAGTTGAGTTCAGTTTATCTTAAAAAAATCTGACAAACATTAGCATGTAAATCAATGCGATTATAGCTGAGTGACTATTTTCCATCTCTAGTCCTACTGGCAGGTTGGGCTTAAAGACAAACAATAGCAAGAAAAAGAACAAGCAAATGTAAAGTTTCCAAGAAAATAAAAAAAGCAATAAAATATAAAATAGATGTTTCCGCTGCACAATCAGACTGAACTGAGGGAGTTCTCACTGTGAAGTAGCATTAGAAGCCATTTAATACTTGTTTTGTGACGATGTTGGAACTGAAAGGTAATTTTCAAGTCTCGACAATCTATCCCAAAGGGTTGCTACATCATCCTGTCACTACCAGCAAGAATGACAGCAAGGAAGACATCCTCATCACTACCATACCTACCGGTTATCTCCACCATGCTCTCACATGGTGAACAACCCATGTCACTCTGTCATCATACCAGTCAACACCAGCAGGAAGAAAAAGCTGCATTGCACTGCCAAGCCTGTCACATAAGTTACAAGCAGAATCTATGATTTACAAGCAGTGAGCATAAACTGAGGGAAACCCCCCAAACATGGAAAATAAATCTGTCAGAGCCAATTGAAGTTCTAAAGACAATCTGTTCCCACATCACTTTTATTGTTGGCTTTACCATTGATTCATCCCTCTTAGATTGGAAAGCAACAGAAGTTGGCAGAAGCAGACCAACTTCAACTGGTTGCATCTGAAAGTCTCGGTTTGTCTCGTCTTCATCGCATTCCTCTTCATAAACTGACTGAAATCGGTCAAGAACAAAACTCAAATAGCCTCCATACCTGCAACATTACCTTTGGTCTTCCCATTAGTCCCAGCTCCAACTTTGGAAACTCCCGGTCTGAACCTCTGGAACTCTGTTTGATCATACAGAATATGCATATGCATATGCATATATATATATATATATATATATACATGGGATGGGATGTACATGGGATGTACCACCGACAAATAACTGAAGTGGCTGATATCAGGAAATCCTACCAATGGCTGGACAAAGCTGGA